>MU826400.1:415714-447645 GCA_029204205.1 Desmophyllum pertusum
GCGTTTCAAATGAAGAAAACGACTTCCTAGATCTCTTTCTTGTGCGAAAACCTTCCTGCCGGTGTGAAGTGAGATAGTAGATGTGCTACTTTGTTCTTGGAAAACATTTTCTTGCCGGATAAGATCATTTTTCAGCGACGTGTTGACTGTTTTCTTTTCCGACTGCTAAGAAACGGCCGCCTGAACGCACGCGCAAATGACGATGTTTTTAATTTTTTTACTAATTGACGCGCGCGCAACCTGAATGGTACTTCTATATACATATGACAACCCAGACCTTGCTTTATTGTAAAATTTGTAGATGAACACTCTATATATTCTCTGCCTAACCGGAGTGCTATTTTCTAACTAGAGAATAAAACCGTATTTAACTCGAAGAGATTCATTTTTCTTCGCCACAAAAAATGGTCGCGTATAAAACTCGTCATTCATTGCGCGTAATTCGCCATTTGCGCGTGCATTTAGACCCTCAGCTGATTGTCCTAGTAGTGCGAGTCACTTGTTATTCGGCAGAAGTTTTCTAATTTCTTCCCAATTTCTGTTCTTTCTCCGCTTTTAAGGATAAAAACTGACAGCTTTGAGGTGACTTTTCTCGAAGAGCAAATTCTACAGCAATTTTCGTACTCTATTTTGGTTGGAGTTTCCATGTTTGTTTTCTTTCAGTGTTCACATTTTGCAACGCAAGTTTGCCGCCTACTACCCTGCGAGACAGAGATTCATTTCTCTTTTCGCGCGCGACGAGAAGGAACCTCTGCACACAACCGCTCGATTTCCTATCGTGCATGCGCGAACTACGTCAGTGTAGGTACTCGCGCTCAGCACGCGCGCGCTAATTGTACGCGTAAGCTTTTGAATTTATTTGCATCTGTTGGCAATTTTCCCGGTAATTTCTTAGGAAAATGGTTAGTTCAGTTAGTAGAATATAGTTTTTTTCAATATATGTTTATTGTTTCTGTTGATTTAGCGAGCTTGAAGCAGTTTTTGAAAGGAAAATTTTGTACTGACGCATACAAGTGGCCCGTACGCGTGATGAAGCGCGTGCAAGCGCGCGCACTTTCTAGGTTTTAACGGGTTTTAACCGGTTAAAAACCAGTATTTTGTTAATTTATTCATCCCAGATTTGGGACGCGGCAAGATCAAAGGATCGTGCGGTTATGTGCAGAGGTTCCTTCTCATCGCGCGCGCGCCGAAAGAGAAGTCAATCTCTAGAGGCCCCGTCCACACGTATCCGTTTTCGTTTGAAAACGCAAAAGTTTCTTTCCGTTTTTGCCTTCCGTCCACACGTATCCGATGAAAACGGTCACCGAAAACGCAAACTTTTGAAAACGCTTTCCAAAGTGGAAACTTTTGAAAACGCCGTTTTCGTTTTCTCGTGTGGACACCTGAAAACGGAACTTTTCGAAAACGATGACGTCAAGAGGCCGAATTCAGTTCACTGCGCACGCGCACGCTTCAGTCAACATGGCGGACTCATAGGCTAGCATCTCTCTTACTTCGTTTGAATTCGAGCTTAATTGCATGTCTGCAGTTGAATGTTGCTCTTATGAATTTGCAAACGCACTTCAGGAGAAGACATTTCAAATGCTTTTTTTTCCAAAGACTAGTAAAAGCGATAAAAAGCTATAAACAGCTCGCAGGCTCGGCTAAACTCAGTGGTGCGCATGCTCTTTAGAGGCGTCTGAAGCGTTTTCTGTCGTTTTTGCGTATACGTGTGGACGGGCAAAAACGATTCGAAAACGCTACGTGTGGACGGAGAAATTTTGAAAAACGGAAAAAAACTTTTGCGTTTTCAAACGAAAACGGATACGTGTGGACGGGGCCTCTGTCTCGCAGGGTAGCCGCCTACGCGATCGAACGTACGAGTCTAGTTAATCTTGATTGGTTTGTTCTGAGCATGCGCATGCAAGTGATTCTGGACTCTCTTCTCCTGCTGGGTTCAGACCCTATATAGGGCGGGGTAAAGAGAGAGGTCAGGGACTGGACTATGTGCTCCCTTGAAGAAAATCTTGAACGTGTTGGAAAAATGCCCTCGTTTTACAGGAGGTATGTTGACGATACACTCACCATCGTACGAGACACAGCTACTGCAACAGCGTTCCTTGAAACCCTCAACAACAGTCACCCTTCTAGCTGTCCAGTTCACTATTCACACTGCATCAATTATAAGCATCGCATATAAGGTCAACAAATCATGAATAAATTGGCATTCTTAAGTGAAACGACATAGGGCCATAGGGCCACAAGTTTATTAGCCTCGCTATTACGTGCTACCCTTTATAAATAAAGATACTACCTACCTACCTACCTACACACTTTTTTGGTCAACTGGGCCACTTTGAGAAGCAAAAAACCGGATATTTCTTTCTTTCCGTCAAATTTCTTTTACTATTTCAGAATAAAGACATAATAAGGTACGAAATTACGCGAAAATATTTTTTACTTCATAGGCACTTTAATGAGACAAAGGTTTTCATCAAACCCTACTAACACTGGCCTCTTATTACACTATCAGAGTCATGTTGATACGTGATATAAAAGATCACTGCTCCAAACCATGCTCAATCGCGCCTACCACCTGCCATGGGTATATTTTTCGGAGGAATGTGACCGTTTTTAAAGGACTGTGTTTTTGCAGATCAAATACCCCGCTCCCTAGTCCAGTCCCTGAACTCTCTCTTACCCCCGCCCATAGGGACTGGCACCCAGCTGGGTTCCAGTCCTATGGGCGGGGGTAAGAGAGAGTTCAGGGACTGGACTACCCGCTCCCTTGATCGATTCTACTATAACTCGTTTTGTCGCTCTAAAGAGTGATCCATCTCCGAGCAATTCCAACACTCAGGAAAAGGAAAGCCCGACTCGCACCATTTTACCTTTCAAAGCGGCAGGTTTCAGCGGACTCTGTTCGACAACAGCTTAAAGATCTTAGCAAGAAGATCCGCAAAGATCTTCTGCACGAGAAAAAACCGATCATTATAAACCAGCAATGCCTTGTTTACACAAGTTCCAATGTGACATGTGTGATACATGTTATGTCGGGTATACGACCCGACACTTATTCCAACGCATTGATTAACATAACAGATCTACTATCGGCATGCACTTCCGCGACAAGTATACTAATGTTGCTGGAAACCTTGGCGAGAAATTCTTGATTCTGAAGAAATGCAAGAGTAAAATGAGTAAAATGAGTAAAATGAGTAAAATGAGTAAAATGAGTAAAATGAGTAAAATGAGTAAAATGAGTAAAATGAGTAAAATGAGTAAAATGAGTAAAATGAGTAAAATGAGTAAAATGAGTAAAATGAGTAAAATGAGTAAAATGAGTAAAATGAGTAAAATGAGTAAAATGAGTAAAATGAGTAACATTCTAGAAGAAAGATTAGCGAAAGTAAAGTCGAACAACGTTTCGATGTCTCCATGACATCATTTTCAAGTTCAAATAAACAAAGTGGTTGGACGTAAACTGAAACCTTTGGCAATCAACCAGTACACAATCACTGACACTTTTTCAGTTCGCGGATGAAATTCGCGGGTTGAATATTAACGAGGACGACATCCCTTGCTTCTCCTGCTGGGTTCAGACCCTATATAGGGCGGGGTAAAGAGAGAGGTCAGGGACTGGACTAGCCTCTCCTAGGCTCGATTACCAGCCGCTGTTCGGGAAAATGAGCCCACGCTCTTCCCCCGAAGGAAGACTCGAGAGAGCGGCGGAAATCGAGCCTATGCCTCTCCACCCAGGAGTATAAATGGGTACCGGCGAGCTGTAGCAATACTCCTAGTCGGCTTCATGCTACACTAACCGGGATAAGCTCCGGCAGTGTGGACCAATTTGGCCCCGAACGTCTTTACCTTCTTATAATATCAATATATTACTAAGTAGAATAAGGGAAATCATTAACTGAACGTCTCAACATACAGACTATGTGTATTCGACAACTAAAATGAGTCGACAACTTTTAGTGCTCGATTGAACCTTTCCACATACTAGAGGACAAAACTACCGATAACTGATATTTTTATGCGAGAGCTTGGTAACTAGCGTCCGCTGCGCATGTCAGTGCGAGTAAAAGAACCAGAAACCGCTGGCAACAAACATTGAAATGGCGTAGTTCGACAACTGTCTCATAGACTAAGAAAATAGAGTTGTTTAACAGTATTTAACAGGCCCAGGTGACAAACACAAACCTTTGATCATTATAGCAGCAACTGTTACTCTGCTCGTCTCCATTATTAAACGAACCACCCCCACCCTACAGGAGTTAACTCTGTTATCTCCACTAGCACCCCCTGAGTAGCCGCCTCCGCCTCCAGCACCCCCTCTATTTCCGTAACCTCCACCCCCCCCCCCCCCCCCCTTGGGCATTATTGTAGAGTGATCTTCCCCCTTCTCCACCCTGGAGGAATCCTTGCCCGCCTTCCCTGCCTTTGCCATAGCTTCCACCATAGTCGGACGAGCTTCGACCACTTGTCAAGAATCCCCCACCACCTCCTCCTGGGGAGAAAAGTAGTAGCATGTTAACCCTTGTGATCAATATCTAATTTCTTCTTACGAGATCAATACATTGTCAAGCAGACAGGTGATGAGAATAAAGAAAATCATCTACGGGTTGTTGTCATCCAACAATATGACATGAATGAATGGAACGAAGGAAGGAAGGAACTTAGGAACTTAGGAACTTAGGAACTTAGGAACTTAGGAACTTAGGAACTTAGGAACTTAGGAACTTAGGAACTTAGGAACTTAGGAACTTAGGAACTTAGGAACTTAGGAACTTAGGAACTTAGGAACTTAGGAACTTAGGAACTTAGGAGCTTAGGAGTTTTTTAGGAACTTAAGAACTTAGGAACTTAGGAACTTAGGAACTTAGGAGTTTAGGAACTTAGGAACTTAGGAACTTAGGAACTTAGGGAACGAGGGAACGAGGGAACGAGGGAACGAGGGAACGAGGGAACGAGGGAACGAGGGAACGAGGGAACGAGGGAACGAGGGAACGAAGTCCTATTGCGTGGCAGTAAATAACATCAGAAGTCCATAATGACCATAATGTCTTATGGTGTTATTAATTTTTCATAGTGCTAAAGTAAATTTTTAATTTAGTTTTAAACAACGGATTTATTTACTTCATCAGCAAGGGGATCCTGCAGGTGCTTTGATTCAAACAGTTCATGTGAATTGATTCCTGGCTTTGCTGGCTACACCAAATTAAGGGTTATATTTTATTTATATAAAAATGTTCCAGCCGTAAGCTATATTAACTGGTGTTTTCAAAACCAGAGTAACAGAAAACTGACAACAGCTATACAGATACAGTTACAGATCATACAACATACTGTTCGTTTTACTGTGAACTTGTTGCAAATTAGATCTATGCAAATAAAAAAGTTGATTAAGTTGACGGCTCACACGGATGTCCCGCGATGTCCAGAGTTGTGTATAATTCTCAGTTTTAAGTATCAATGGCGATAAAATGTTGTCATAAAAACGTTTCTCTATAAAACGCAAGATACAGCTGCTCAATAGCATAAAGTCAGTCAACTCTAAGTTATCTTAACTCTTGATATTTGTTCAGTTGTAATCGCGTCTACTTTGCTAATGGTCATTGCAACTTTTGTCCGTTGCGAACTACTGCAGATCAAAAAGAAAATTTTTATCACCAACTTCCAGTAAAAAAAATAGGCCCGCGAGGCGTGCTCATGGCTACTGCATTTTTTACTCAGAGAATGCGCATACATGTAGCCCATGAGCCGATTAAACGAAATGGGTTAGGGACTCTCACGATTTCAATCAGTAAGTTATATTTTTCTCTACCCAGCAGTCATGAATCCACATCATCCCTTTATAACATGTATACTAGACATACTAGATATAAACATTTCCACGCCAATGGCTTTCGTTAACTCTCACCAGACCTCTCAATTGATAATATAGGTCAAGACTTCGTTCTCCGAGTTGTCGCCGTTGAGGATAGTGCAGCAACTTTGTTGGTTTTTGTTATTTTTTTTCTTTGGTGTATTGCATTTGATAACCCTAGCCCTAAGGCAACATCTCTTGCTTTGGCTAACCACACTAAAATAATCAGGCCCGTAGGGCGAGGGATGCGACAGGTGCGTCCGTGGACCGATGGCTGAAAATAAAGTGAATGAAAAGCTCTAATTCGCTAACTGGTGTAGTCTGGAAATGAAGCCTGAATCAACGAAGATAACATCGAAGGTCCGCCATTTGTAGATTTGCTGGGTGACATATTAAATTTTTGGACCAGATCTTGAGATTCTATAAGCTGAATTTAACGTTAACGATAAATTCGACCTAAAACCCTCATACGGAATTTTAATCCCCAGGCTCTATCAAAATGAGAGAAGACTGGGTACCCCAATAATGAACTGCAAAAGGGCTCAGCATGTGTGTCAATATTGGATAAAATGGACCGAACAGAGCCAGAGGTCACAGAAGAGCGAAATAGAAAGGCCGCAGCAAAATCCTGTCAATCGATAGATACATTTGTCCGTAAATTGTAAATTACATGTCACATAAAGTTTCTTGCAATTGTTTGTCATTAATCCATTTTGAATTTAAAAAGTGCAAGAAATTTTTATGTTTATACGTTTTGCTTTTTGCTGCCTGGTTTCATATCAAAACGCACGAAATGCGAAATACAGTCGAACCTCTCCACAACGGCCACCTTGGGGACAGAGGTAAGTGGCCGTTTGTAGAGAGGTGGCCGTTATGGGGAGGTAGGGGTGTAATATGACACCATTTTGTTTTTTTTGGGGGGACAACATTTTTATTTAAAAATGCTTATTATAGCATATGAATACGTAACACAATCAAAATGTATCAATAAAACAGAAACCAAAATGATGTTCAGAACAGGAATGTTAACAAAACAAAGCTAGTAAAGTACAGTGAGTACATCAGTTTGTACATCGTTTACTTTCTCTTTCGTGAAATTAAGTTTGTCAAGGGTTGTTTGCTTGAGTGAGTGGCTGCGAGGTTCTATTTTAATGTGACTTACTGTGCCACCAGGCATTTTTTTTTTTTCAATTTCGCAATGCAATTTAAACACAGAGCCTTATCAGCTGTACTCGATTTACGACTGAAATAAAAATACAGTACTGTAAAAGCGTAAAAAAAATGGAAAATAGAAAAAAATGGGGGCCTTGTACTTTCTAGTATTGTGTGATTCTTCCATCAGTGGCTAAACACGTGCCGCAATATAAGATACTGTATTGCCCGACGATGCGTGGTACAGATGAAGTTGCGTGACCTTTTATTACTGTACGCCAAAAAAGATAGGGTTTTTAATGGCCGTTGCCGTTGTGGAGAGGTGGCCGTTGTAGAGAGGTTAAAACAAGAGTGAATGTATGGACTGTCCGCCGGGACAAAAGAAAGTGGCCGTTGTGGCGATGTGGCCGTTGTGGAGAGGTGGCCGTTAGTAGAGGTTCGACTGTATCAAAAAATTCCCGGCGGTACCCCCCTACAAACTCGGGAGGCACTCGAAAGTTTAGTACGCGCAAGGAAAAGGAGACATCTGCACGCAGGCTATCCCCTCCCCTTTCGCACTTATTACGGACAGTTTTGTTTGTCCCGACGAAAAGCTCATATATTTTATCTTACATTACAACGGTCACTTTTCCGCTCTCATACAAAGTTAACCTCCGCTTATCTGTGCACTGTATATTGTCATGACATGTTTGACAACTGTCTTGCTCACTGTGCTGCGTGGCAGGCGTAACACAAAAGTTTCACTTCCTTGGTCTTTTACTGCAGTCATTAGACGTTGCTTAATACGGACAATTGTTCGTGTCCGTCTTATCCGGGTTCCACTGTACATACGAGGCGTTTTCAATCACAGTCAAAACAAAGGGATTTTGACTTCACGAAACTGAAAAAAAAACCTGCCAAAAAAACCCCTGCAAACTGTCAAAGCTATTTGCCTTTATCTCTGTAATTGTGTAATAACCCGACCAATTACACGCCGCGAAATTATTGACATATTATAAATAGACGACGAATTATTACACAAGAATCCACCAAAGAACAGTTCTCATCTTGACTCTGCTCATATCCTAGCTAACTGAACTGGGTAATTACAGTACACTGCACGATTCACGTTTAACGTAACAAATTTATTAGGTCACTTTTTAGCAACACTCTGCTCTCGTAAACTAGCTCGCCGACTTGTCAGTTGCGGACAACAAACTCTGTTCAGTTTATTTACCTTCATGTCATTTTGATCAGTACATCTAACAAGACTTTAAAACCCAAGCTAATTTGAATACAATCACCCACTGTTTTTCTTAAACAACGGAAACTGTGCTCAAATGAGATGATCTTATCTTTCGTCTACAAACCAAGCAGATATAAAGTTCGTCTTTAATTTTAGAAGATATTTTTCATATTAAAATCATTCCTCGTTTCGAAAAAAATTTAACACACTTAACAATAGTAGATCTAAAATCCATTTTCTAATATCATTTTGTCACGATGTCCAACGTCAGACTCCCGAAAGCGCGGTGAATTAATTTTCTGCAATCCAGCACGCGGCTTTGATCTTTGTCACAACAGCATTCGCAGCATTCATGCTGACATAACAAAATTCTCAAATCACTCATCACTCATACTCTTCTGATTGTCGTCATACTGTAATATCTTTGTTTACACAGCAGCATTCGCGCTGACATAACAGAATCTAAAAATAATTATATAATTCACTGTGTAAAACTCGCGCCGTGATTGGTTTAGAACTGTTATCTATTAGAGTACAGACGCACGAATGACGTCACGAAGCGGGAAAACGCGCGGGCGCCCTGCCTGCTCCAACAAATCCTTCGCTCAAAACAGAGAAATATTTTCGTCAAACTGGAAATATTCCGTAGGAAATTCAATGTTGTTCAATTGATACGAATTTTAAATCGGCTGTTCAAGCTTGGCTAGAACTTGGAGGAAAATATGATGGTCCTTTAGCTCATAATTTGTGAACAGAATCCGATAAATTTAGCGGGATTAAGCTTATCGTTCGCCGTTTATAAGCGACTTGCAACGGGATTTGGACTGGAATAATTCAGATTGTTTTTCCTCATATCAGGACGGAATAGAGGTTAGTCTCTAAATATTTGCTTTTCGAAACATTTGCTGAGTTGAGCTGTAGTTTTATTTTAAGCCGTTTAGTTTTCACAAAGTTTTATTTGAGTGCATGAAAACACTAGCTGTGGCCTAAACTCGATGTTTGTTTGACATAATTTTTATCGGCTTATTTAGCGTACATTCAAGTGAAAATCCGAAGCGAATATCTCCAAAATTATATAAAACAAATAGATTCCATGTTGCCGTGGGTCTGTTCAGTAATAGATCACAGAAGACGTCAAAATGTGGTAAGAACATCAGTGACCAACGAGCCGCTGCGGCGAACCACAACATATCAATCACGTAGAAACCGAAAACCTCTGTTGTTGCTGTGAAATTTTGCATTCAACTCCTCGACAATCTTTTAAAACCAGTACTTTCTAAAGTTTTTACTCTCCTGCCTTCGTGGTATGATACACAAACTGATTAACTAGATATTTCTTCTTCTCGGACTGAAATTTTAAACGACTTGCATGTTTCTTGCCGCTTTTCCCGACTGTCACTGTCACTTTTTAGCGGCAAACTTGTACCCGATCGGACGTGCACTGTTCACTGCTTGTAAAGCAAATTGTGCTACTCAAACATCAGTATAGGTGCTGCTAGCAGGTAAAATTTTGGACCGGTACAAGTTGTACGGACCGAGGCAAGCGAATAATCATCGCTGTAACCTTGAGATTAATGTGTGTGAATTGACGAATCTGTCAGTTTTGACGCTTGACAAAATTTTGTCCTGCTCTGGGGCAGGATGACGGCGCCTTTGAAGTTTGGTAAGGCTTGACAAAATTTTGGTAGGAAAAAAATCGCCGTTTGCACTTGTGAAACGGAACTGATGACAGATATTTTTGCAAAACAAACAAAAATTCGCCTAGTGCGGCCGGGCCCTAATCAAACAAATGAATTGTACGAAGGACTCTAAAAGACTAGACTGCAAAACAGTCCGTATTTTCGCGCGAGAGTGTCGGGCTGAACGCGGCCGAAGGATCTAAGACCGGCGGTTACTCAACAAAAGCTTCAACAATGTGACTCAATCAAACGCGACCCTGTTCGTGCAGTTGTCAAAGAAATACACCTACGTAAATAAAAACATTTAAAAACAAACGTGTCTTTCATATTTATTTTGCAACGCAATTTCTCTCCATATAGCTCACTAAAGATGCCAATCTTCTTTTTAAGCATTGCACTTGACACCACTGTCAATGAAGCGAAACAATCGAACAATGCCATATCATGTTCAGTTATTCAAAGAATTGTTACAAAAATAAAGTGAATGAAAAGCTCTAATTCGCTAACTGGTGTAGTCTGGAAATGAAGCCTGAATCAACGAAGATAACATCGAAGGTCCGCCATTTGTAGATTTGCTGGGTGACATATTAAATTTTGGACCAGATCTTGAGATTCTATAAGCTGAATTTAACGTTAACGATAAATTCGACCTAAAACCCTCATACGGAATTTTAATCCCCAGGCTCTATCAAAATGAGAGAAGACTGGGTACCCCAATAATGAACTGCAAAAGGGCTCAGCATGTGTGTCAATATTGGATAAAATGGACCGAACAGAGCCAGAGGTCACAGAAGAGCGAAATAGAAAGGCCGCAGCAAAATCCTGTCAATCGATAGATACATTTGTCCGTAAATTGTAAATTACATGTCACATAAAGTTTCTTGCAATTGTTTGTCATTAATCCATTTTGAATTTAAAAAGTGCAAGAAATTTTTATGTTTATACGTTTGCTTTTTGCTGCCTGGTTTCATATCAAAACGCACGAAATGCGAAATACAGTCGAACCTCTCCACAACGGCCACCTTGGGGACAGAGGTAAGTGGCCGTTGTAGAGAGGTGGCCGTTATGGGGAGGTAGGGGTGTAATATGACACCATTTGTTTTTTTTTGGGGGGACAACATTTTTATTTAAAAATGCTTATTATAGCATATGAATACGTAACACAATCAAAATGTATCAATAAAACAGAAACCAAAATGATGTTCAGAACAGGAATGTTAACAAAACAAAGCTAGTAAAGTACAGTGAGTACATCAGTTTGTACATCGTTTACTTTCTCTTTCGTGAAATTAAGTTGTCAAGGGTTGTTTGCTTGAGTGAGTGGCTGCGAGGTTCTATTTTAATGTGACTTACTGTGCCACCAGGCATTTTTTTTTTTCAATTTCGCAATGCAATTTAAACACAGAGCCTTATCAGCTGTACTCGATTTACGACTGAAATAAAAATACAGTACTGTAAAAGCGTAAAAAAAATGGAAAATAGAAAAAAATGGGGGCCTTGTACTTTCTAGTATTGTGTGATTCTTCCATCAGTGGCTAAACACGTGCCGCAATATAAGATACTGTATTGCCCGACGATGCGTGGTACAGATGAAGTTGCGTGACCTTTTATTACTGTACGCCAAAAAAGATAGGGTTTTAATGGCCGTTGCCGTTGTGGAGAGGTGGCCGTTGTAGAGAGGTTAAAACAAGAGTGAATGTATGGACTGTCCGCCGGGACAAAAGAAAGTGGCCGTTGTGGCGATGTGGCCGTTGTGGAGAGGTGGCCGTTAGTAGAGGTTCGACTGTATCAAAAAATTCCCGGCGGTACCCCCCTACAAACTCGGGAGGCACTCGAAAGTTAGTACGCGCAAGGAAAAGGAGACATCTGCACGCAGGCTATCCCCTCCCCTTTCGCACTTATTACGGACAGTTTTGTTTGTCCGCGACGAAAAGCTCATATATTTTTATCTTACATTACAACGGTCACTTTTCCGCTCTCATACAAAGTTAACCTCGCTTATCTGTGCACTGTATATTGTCATGACATGTTTGACAACTGTCTTGCTCACTGTGCTGCGTGGCAGGCGTAACACAAAAGTTTCACTTCCTTGGTCTTTTACTGCAGTCATTAGACGTTGCTTAATACGGACAATTGTTCGTGTCCGTCTTATCCGGGTTCCACTGTACATACGAGGCGTTTCAATCACAGTCAAAACAAAGGGATTTGACTTCACGAAACTGAAAAAAAACCTGCCAAAAAAACCCCTGCAAACTGTCAAAGCTATTTGCCTTTATCTCTGTAATTGTGTAATAACCCGACCAATTACACGCCGCGAAATTATTGACATATTATAAATAGACGACGAATTATTACACAAGAATCCACCAAAGAACAGTTCTCATCTTGACTCTGCTCATATCCTAGCTAACTGAACTGGGTAATTACAGTACACTGCACGATTCACGTTTAACGTAACAAATTTATTAGGTCACTTTTTAGCAACACTCTGCTCTCGTAAACTAGCTCGCCGACTTGTCAGTTGCGGACAACAAACTCTGTTCAGTTTATTTACCTTCATGTCATTTTGATCAGTACATCTAACAAGACTTTAAAACCCAAGCTAATTTGAATACAATCACCCACTGTTTTCTTAAACAACGGAAACTGTGCTCAAATGAGATGATCTTATCTTTCGTCTACAAACCAAGCAGATATAAAGTTCGTCTTTAATTTTAGAAGATATTTTCATATTAAAAATCATTCCTCGTTTCGAAAAAAATTTAACACACTTAACAATAGTAGATCTAAAATCCATTTTCTAATATCATTTTGTCACGATGTCCAACGTCAGACTCCCGAAAGCGCGGTGAATTAATTTTCTGCAATCCAGCACGCGGCTTTGATCTTTGTCACAACAGCATTCGCAGCATTCATGCTGACATAACAAAATTCTCAAATCACTCATCACTCATACTCTTCTGATTGTCGTCATACTGTAATATCTTTGTTTACACAGCAGCATTCGCGCTGACATAACAGAATCTAAAAATAATTATATAATTCACTGTGTAAAACTCGCGCCGTGATTGGTTTTAGAACTGTTATCTATTAGAGTACAGACGCACGAATGACGTCACGAAGCGGGAAAACGCGCGGGCGCCCTGCCTGCTCCAACAAATCCTTCGCTCAAAACAGAGAAATATTTTCGTCAAACTGGAAATATTCCGTAGGAAATTCAATGTTGTTCAATTGATACGAATTTTAAATCGGCTGTTCAAGCTTGGCTAGAACTTGGAGGAAAATATGATGGTCCTTTTAGCTCATAATTTGTGAACAGAATCCGATAAATTTAGCGGGATTAAGCTTATCGTTCGCCGTTTATAAGCGACTTGCAACGGGATTTGGACTGGAATAATTCAGATTGTTTTTCCTCATATCAGGACGGAATAGAGGTTAGTCTCTAAATATTTGCTTTTCGAAACATTTGCTGAGTTGAGCTGTAGTTTATTTTAAGCCGTTTAGTTTTCACAAAGTTTTATTTGAGTGCATGAAAACACTAGCTGTGGCCTAAACTCGATGTTTGTTGACATAATTTTTATCGGCTTATTTAGCGTACATTCAAGTGAAAATCCGAAGCGAATATCTCCAAAATTATATAAAACAAATAGATTTCCATGTTGCCGTGGGTCTGTTCAGTAATAGATCACAGAAGACGTCAAAATGTGGTAAGAACATCAGTGACCAACGAGCCGCTGCGGCGAACCACAACATATCAATCACGTAGAAACCGAAAACCTCTGTTGTTGCTGTGAAATTTTGGCATTCAACTCCTCGACAATCTTTTAAAACCAGTACTTTCTAAAGTTTTTACTCTCCTGCCTTCGTGGTATGATACACAAACTGATTAACTAGATATTTCTTCTTCTCGGACTGAAATTTTAAACGACTTGCATGTTTCTTGCCGCTTTTCCCGACTGTCACTGTCACTTTTTAGGCGCAAACTTGTACCCGATCGGACGTGCACTGTTCACTGCTTGTAAAGCAAATTGTGCTACTCAAACATCAGTATAGGTGCTGCTAGCAGGTAAAATTTTGGACCGGTACAAGTTGTACGGACCGAGGCAAGCGAATAATCATCGCTGTAACCTTGAGATTAATGTGTGTGAATTGACGAATCTGTCAGTTTTGACGCTTGACAAAATTTTGTCCTGCTCTGGGGCAGGATGACGGCGCCTTTGAAGTTTGGTAAGGCTTGACAAAATTTTGGTAGGAAAAAAATCGCCGTTTGCACTTGTGAAACGGAACTGATGACAGATATTTTTGCAAAACAAACAAAAATTCGCCTAGTGCGGCCGGGCCCTAATCAAACAAATGAATTGTACGAAGGACTCTAAAAGACTAGACTGCAAAACAGTCCCGTATTTTCGCGCGAGAGTGTCGGGCTGAACGCGGCCGAAGGATCTAAGACCGGCGGTTACTCAACAAAAGCTTCAACAATGTGACTCAATCAAACGCGACCCTGTTCGTGCAGTTGTCAAAGAAATACACCTACGTAAATAAAAACATTTAAAAACAAACGTGTCTTTCATATTTATTTTGCAACGCAATTTCTCTCCATATAGCTCACTAAAGATGCCAATCTTCTTTTTAAGCATTGCACTTGACACCACTGTCAATGAAGCGAAACAATCGAACAATGCCATATCATGTTCAGTTATTCAAAGAATTGTTACAAAAATAAAGTGAATGAAAAGCTCTAATTCGCTAACTGGTGTAGTCTGGAAATGAAGCCCTGAATCAACGAAGATAACATCGAAGGTCCGCCATTTGTAGATTTGCTGGGTGACATATTAAATTTTGGACCAGATCTTGAGATTCTATAAGCTGAATTTAACGTTAACGATAAATTCGACCTAAAACCCTCATACGGAATTTTAATCCCCAGGCTCTATCAAAATGAGAGAAGACTGGGTACCCCAATAATGAACTGCAAAAGGGCTCAGCATGTGTGTCAATATTGGATAAAATGGACCGAACAGAGCCAGAGGTCACAGAAGAGCGAAATAGAAAGGCCGCAGCAAAATCCTGTCAATCGATAGATACATTTGTCCGTAAATTGTAAATTACATGTCACATAAAGTTTCTTGGCAATTGTTTTGTCATTAATCCATTTTGAATTTAAAAAGTGCAAGAAATTTTTATGTTTATACGTTTGCTTTTTGCTGCCTGGTTTCATATCAAAAACGCACGAAATGCGAAATACAGTCGAACCTCTCCACAACGGCCACCTTGGGGACAGAGGTAAGTGGCCGTTGTAGAGAGGTGGCCGTTATGGGGAGGTAGGGGTGTAATATGACACCATTTGTTTTTTTTGGGGGGACAACATTTTTATTTAAAAATGCTTATTATAGCATATGAATACGTAACACAATCAAAATGTATCAATAAAACAGAAACCAAAATGATGTTCAGAACAGGAATGTTAACAAAACAAAGCTAGTAAAGTACAGTGAGTACATCAGTTTGTACATCGTTTACTTTCTCTTTCGTGAAATTAAGTTGTCAAGGGTTGTTTGCTTGAGTGAGTGGCTGCGAGGTTCTATTTTAATGTGACTTACTGTGCCACCAGGCATTTTTTTTTTCAATTTCGCAATGCAATTTAAACACAGAGCCTTATCAGCTGTACTCGATTTACGACTGAAATAAAAATACAGTACTGTAAAAGCGTAAAAAAAATGGAAAATAGAAAAAAATGGGGGCCTTGTACTTTCTAGTATTGTGTGATTCTTCCATCAGTGGCTAAACACGTGCCGCAATATAAGATACTGTATTGCCCGACGATGCGTGGTACAGATGAAGTTGGCGTGACCTTTTATTACTGTACGCCAAAAAGATAGGGTTTTAATGGCCGTTGCCGTTGTGGAGAGGTGGCCGTTGTAGAGAGGTTAAAAACAAGAGTGAATGTATGGACTGTCCGCCGGGACAAAAGAAAGTGGCCGTTGTGGAGATGTGGCCGTTGTGGAGAGGTGGCCGTTAGTAGAGGTTCGACTGTATCAAAAATTTCCCGGCGGTACCCCCCTACAAACTCGGGAGGCACTCGAAAGTTAGTACGCGCAAGGAAAAGGAGACATCTGCACGCAGGCTATCCCCTCCCCTTTCGCACTTATTACGGACAGTTTTGTTTGTCCCGACGAAAAGCTCATATATTTTATCTTACATTACAACGGTCACTTTCCGCTCTCATACAAAGTTAACCTCGCTTATCTGTGCACTGTATATTGTCATGACATGTTTGACAACTGTCTTGCTCACTGTGCTGCGTGGCAGGCGTAACACAAAAGTTTCACTTCCTTGGTCTTTTACTGCAGTCATTAGACGTTTGCTTAATACGGACAATTGTTCGTGTCCGTCTTATCCGGGTTCCACTGTACATACGAGGCGTTTCAATCACAGTCAAAACAAAGGGATTTGACTTCACGAAACTGAAAAAAAACCTGCCAAAAAAACCCCTGCAAACTGTCCAAAGCTATTTGCCTTTATCTCTGTAATTGTGTAATAACCCGACCAATTACACGCCGCGAAATTATTGACATATTATAAATAGACGACGAATTATTACACAAGAATCCATCAAAGAACAGTTCTCATCTTGACTCTGCTCATATCCTAGCTAACTGAACTGGGTAATTACAGTACACTGCACGATTCACGTTTAACGTAACAAATTTATTAGGTCACTTTTAGCAACACTCTGCTCTCGTAAACTAGCTCGCCGACTTGTCAGTTGCGGACAACAAACTCTGTTCAGTTTATTTACCTTCATGTCATTTTGATCAGTACATCTAACAAGACTTAAAACCCAAGCTAATTTGAATACAATCACCCACTGTTTTCTTAAACAACGGAAACTGTGCTCAAATGAGATGATCTTATCTTCGTCTACAAACCAAGCAGATATAAAGTTCGTCTTTAATTTTAGAAGATATTTTTCATATTAAAATCATTCCTCGTTTCGAAAAAAATTTAACACACTTAACAATAGTAGATCTAAAATCCATTTTCTAATATCATTTTGTCACGATGTCCAACGTCAGACTCCCGAAAGCGCGGTGAATTAATTTTCTGCAATCCAGCACGCGGCTTTGATCTTTGTCAACAGCATTCGCAGCATTCATGCTGACAGAACAAAATTCTCAAATCACTCATCACTCATACTCTTCTGATTGTCGTCATACTGTAATATCTTTGTTTACACAGCAGCATTCGCGCTGACATAACAGAATCTAAAAATAATTATATAATTCACTGTGTAAAACTCGCGCCGTGATTGGTTTAGAACTGTTATCTATTAGAGTACAGACGCACGAATGACGTCACGAAGCGGGAAAACGCGCGGGCGCCCTGCCTGCTCCAACAAATCCTTCGCTCAAAACAGAGAAATATTTTCGTCAAACTGGAAATATTCCGTAGGAAATTCAATGTTGTTCAATTGATACGAATTTTAAATCGGCTGTTCAAGCTTGGCTAGAACTTGGAGGAAAATATGATGGTCCTTTAGCGAGGGTCCCCTATACTTTTTACGTGAAGCGTGAATGGGGCAATTTATTTCCTCGTGAAACGTGATTTAAACTTTTATTTATTCGTGATTCGTGATTCACGATTTTAAGATCTTTTTACGTGCGCGTGAACGCTATTTTTGACTTAAACGTGACCCGTGAATGGAGAGTTGAATTAAACGTGATTCGTGAACCATTTTGTTTTGCGTGAATTAATTTCCGGTTATTTTATTGTTCGAACGGATGCGGTTGGGTTTTGACATGACATGGACGTCATGGATCGATAAAATGTACGACCCATGGGACATTACGGACATTACCTCATCCTTAAAATTTGTCGCGTGTACTCTATTCGCCTTTATTTGGACGCTTTTCTGCCCTAGAATTTGAAGTTCCTTTTTTGACTTACACTCATCCAAGTTACCTAAATACATGCAATCAGAATAATAATGAGGAATGAAATGCACCAATAGCAACATATAGTGACACGTAAACAATCGTGTCGCCTGACGAAGACAGCCGTAAAGGGTCGTGAAGCAATCGAAACGTTTCGGGAGGTAAACGATTCATCTAGGCTTTAACTGTTGAGAGGTTGTGTTAAGACTGTTAAAGATATGCCTGCAAGACCCGAAGAGGCCTGACAGAGCTGTTGGATTGAGATGAACTGACTCAAAGAGCCAAATTCGGAGAATACACAGTCTAAACAGACTAAACAGGTTGACGATGTGAAAATATTAATCCGTGAATTTGTTTTTTATTTTGACGTGAAACGTGATCGCCTCGATTTCGTCCGATTTTCGCGTGAACGTGAATGAATTTTGGATATTATTCGTGACGCGTGAAAAGGCCCAATATTTTTACGTGATTGAATTTTGCAATGGGGTATAGGGGGCCCTCTTTAGCTCATAATTTGTGAACAGAATCCGATAAATTTAGCGGGATTAAGCTTATCGTTCGCCGTTTATAAGCGACTTGCAACGGGATTTGGACTGGAATAATTCAGATTGTTTT
Source organism: Desmophyllum pertusum (assembly GCA_029204205.1). Classification (NCBI taxonomy): domain Eukaryota; kingdom Metazoa; phylum Cnidaria; class Anthozoa; order Scleractinia; family Caryophylliidae; genus Desmophyllum; species Desmophyllum pertusum. The sequence continues at coordinate 434,171 of MU826400.1, forward strand.
TCCTCATATCAGGGACGGAATAGAGGTTAGTCTCTAAATATTTGCTTTTCGAAACATTTGCTGAGTTGAGCTGTAGTTTATTTTAAGGTATCAGTATACCCCAAATGACCATCATGCGTTGGCGCTGTTTTACGGTCGGACGTTTAACAAAAACCCCAATAAAGTATATATTTCCTGAAAGCTTAAGAATTGTAGATTACGAATATGTATTCATTTGAAGTAAAAAAATTAACGTGTTTCGAATAAAGCGCTCAATTTCAAAAAGTATATCGGTCCACAATCGAGTTCGTTCCGGTCGAAATTGAACGGGAGAAAGCGAAAAACATCGCTACGTGTTCTTGACACCTTTCTCTAACAAACTGTGTCGGGGAATTTTGATTACTTGTCTGGTTAGCTTTTAGCACACAGTTAAACTTCGAGGGTTGACAAAACACGTATTCTCTGTACGAAAATACTCATAACTTTCGAACGAGGGAGAAAAATAAAATTCCCCGACACAGTTTTGTTGCCAGACTATTGGAGCACATTCTCTCCAAATTTCAGCGAAAAAGGTTGAAAATTCGTTGCAAACGAACTTGAAACGCGCGCTTCATTCGCTGAAATTTTATTTTCGAGAAACAAGGGAAAACATATTTTGGGGCGTTCTTCCGGTCTGATGAGATTAAATACACAAGACGCGTGAAAATAATTATGCGTTGATCGATAAAGAGAAGGCTCGTCTTACTTTAATTAACAACAGAGTTCGTATCGAATACAAATGACCTCAAATGCGCGCTTCTTATGGCCAGGAGAAGAAAGTTCTCCTCTCACCGATCGTGCTACAAGTAAAACAAGAGTTTATGGCTTCAGTTTTCCCTCCATTTAGCCTCTCTGTGGGATATTCGCCCACATGGATATGCAACCGCGAGCGGATTTTCAAGTTGTCCTAATCAGTGATGCGATCCGTCACTTGAGACCCGGTTGAGACGAGCGCTTCGGCTCAATTCAGAACCGAACAATTTCCCATTTCGGTATATTCTTACTTGAAAACACGGACACAGTCTGTTATGTTTCTACGGACATTGCAAGATGCAGCTTTCAAATTTCGGGTGAATCTACAAACACGTCGACCCTCATGTTACGGACTTTTTATACGTACATGTTGACAAACTGTTGACAAACTGTTGACGGCTCTCGATTGGAAATAATTAATGGCGAGAATCGTTTTTCTTCATAACTTTCTTTAGAAACAATCTTTTTCGTGAAACTTTTTGGAAATGAAAGGTCTTGATGTAATCTATCTGAAGATAACAAAAAGTAAAATCTTGCAAAATGGTCAAATTTGGGGTATACTGATACCTTAAGCCGTTTAGTTTTTCACAAAGTTTTATTTGAGTGCATGAAAACACTGTGGCCTAAACTCGATGTTTGTTGACGATAATTTTTATCGGCTTTTATTTAGCGTACATCCAAGTGAAATCCGAAGCCGAATATCTCCAAATTATATAAACAAATAGATTCCATGTTGCCGTGGGTCTGTTCAGTAATAGATCACAGAAGACGTCAAAATGTGGTAAGAACATCAGTGACCAACGAGCCGCTGGCGGCGAACCACAACATATCAATCACGTAGAAACCGAAAACCTCTGTTGTTGCTGTGAAATTTTGCATTCAAACTCCTCGACAATCTTTTAAAACCAGTACTATTCTAAAGTTTTTACTCTCCTGCCTTCGTGTATGATACACAAACTGATTAACTAGATATTTCTTCTTCCTCGGACTGAAATTTTAAACGACTTGCATGTTTCTTTGCCGCTTTTTCCCGACTGTCCACTGTCACTTTTTAGCGCAAACTTGTACCCGATCGGACGTGCACTGTTCACTGCTTGTAAAGCAAATTGTGCTACTCAACATCAGTATAGGTGCTGCTAGCAGGTAAAATTTTGGACCGGTACAAGTTGTACGGACGCGAGGCAAGCGAATAATCATCGCTGTATACCTTGAGATTAATGTGGTGTGAATTGACGAATCTGTCAGTTTTGACGCTTGACAAAATTTTGTCGCTGCTCTGGGGCAGGATGGACGGCGCCTTTTGAAGTTTGGTAAGGCTTGACAAAATTTTGGTAGGAAAAAAAAATCGCCGTTCGCACTTGTGAAACGGAACTGATGACAGATATTTTTGCAAAACAAACAAAAATTTCGCCTAGTGCGGCCGGGCCCTAATCAAACAAATGAATTGTACGAAGGACTCTAAAGGACTAGACTGCGCAAAACAGTCCCGTATTTTGTCGCGCGAGAGTGTCGGCTGAACGCGGGCGAAGGATCTAAGACCGGCGGTTTACTCAACAAAAGCTTCAACAATGTTGACTCAATCAAACGCGACCCTGTTCGTGCAGTTGTCAAAGAAATACACCTACGTAAATAAAAACATTTAAAACAAACGTGGTCTTTCATATTTATTTTGCAACGCCAATTTCTCTCCATATAGCTCACGTAAAGATGCCAATCTTCTTTTTAAGCATTGCACTTGACACCACTGTCAATGAAGCGAAACAATCGAACAATGCCTATATCCATGTTCAGTTATTCAAAGAATTGTTACAAAAAAGTCTTACGAACAAAAAAGTCTTACGAAGGAATGTTAAGATGCTTCGACGACGACAATAATGGGCACTTGCACAAGCGCAGTACCCATAAAAACGTTACTGTAGTGAAATGACTCCTGGAAGACAGGGGGTGAATAGGTTTGCGGATCGGTGGCTTTGGCCAAAAAATTCGTTCGGATTACGGATTCAATGGATAATTTCCACGGATTTGCGGATCCTGCAGATGCAGTGGATTACGGATTGTTGCGATTTTTAGGACCGGATTTTGGATTTTGCTTATTATATTGTTCGGATCGTGGATTTCATCCTTCCTTATCAGTCAGGCTTCTCCGTAGCAAATATGACTTTCTCAGAAGACGTAACATTTTTGGAGTAATAAGAAAATTAGTAAGAGTGACTTGACTCTGAAGATGACTTCCGCTCAGGTTGTCGAAACGTCAGTCACCACAACAGCCCTTTTCAGGACTACACTCAGCCAGATGATCATTCTAGAATAACTACTGATACTCCTGGGTTCCAACCATTTACTATCAACAAATAAATCGCAAGTCATGCATGTTTGCCTTATTGAGAAAAAAATTCAGTCCATTTGTACTAAAACATAAAATTTAACTCTAATATTATTTCAAGAATCTAGCCGCAAATTGTATCTATGGTAATGAGTAAAATGAGTAAAAATGAGTAAAATGAGTAAAATGAGTAAAATGAGTAAAATGAGTAAAATAATGAGTAAAATGAGTAAAATGAGTAAAATGAGTAAAATGAGTAAAATGAGTAAAATGAGTAAAATGAGTAAAATGAGTAAAATGAGTAAAATGAGTAACATTCTAGAAGAAAGATTAGCGAAAGTAAAGTCGAACAACGTTTCGATGTCTCCATGACATCATTTTCAAGTTCAAATAAACAAAGTGGTTGGACGTAAACTGAAACCTTTGGCAATCAACCAGTACACAATCACTGACACTTTTCAGTTCGCGGATGAAATTCGCGGGTTGAATATTAACGAGGACGACATCCCTTGCTTCTCCTGCTGGGTTCAGACCCTATATAGGGCGGGGTAAAGAGAGAGGTCAGGGACTGGACTAGCCTCTCCTAGGCTCGATTACCAGCCGCTGTTCGGGAAAATGAGCCCACGCTCTTCCCCCGAAGGAAGACTCGAGAGAGCGGCGGAAATCGAGCCTATGCCTCTCCACCCAGGAGTATAAATGGGTACCGGCGAGCTGTAGCAATACTCCTAGTCGGCTTCATGCTACACTAACCGGGATAAGCTCCGGCAGTGTGGACCAATTTGGCCCCGAACGTCTTTACCTTCTTATAATATCAATATATTACTAAGTAGAATAAGGGAAATCATTAACTGAACGTCTCAACATACAGACTATGTGTATTCGACAACTAAAATGAGTCGACAACTTTTTAGTGCTCGATTGAACCTTTCCACATACTAGAGGACAAAACTACCGATAACTGATATTTTTATGCGAGAGCTTGGTAACTAGCGTCCGCTGCGCATGTCAGTGCGAGTAAAAGAACCAGAAACCGCTGGCAACAAACATTGAAATGGCGTAGTTCGACAACTGTCTCATAGACTAAGAAAATAGAGTTGTTTAACAGTATTTAACAGGCCCAGGTGACAAACACAAACCTTTGATCATTATAGCAGCAACTGTTACTCTGCTCGTCTCCATTATTAAACGAACCACCCCCACCCTACAGGAGTTAACTCTGTTATCTCCACTAGCACCCCCTGAGTAGCCGCCTCCGCCTCCAGCACCCCCTCTATTTCCGTAACCTCCACCCCCCCCCCCCCCCCCCCCCTTGGGCATTATTGTAGAGTGATCTTCCCCCTTCTCCACCCTGGAGGAATCCTTGCCCGCCTTCCCTGCCTTTGCCATAGCTTCCACCATAGTCGGACGAGCTTCGACCACTTGTCAAGAATCCCCCACCACCTCCTCCTGGGGAGAAAAGTAGTAGCATGTTAACCCTTGTGATCAATATCTAATTTCTTCTTACGAGATCAATACATTGTCAAGCAGACAGGTGATGAGAATAAAGAAAATCATCTACGGGTTGTTGTCATCCAACAATATGACATGAATGAATGGAACGAAGGAAGGAAGGAACTTAGGAACTTAGGAACTTAGGAACTTAGGAACTTAGGAACTTAGGAACTTAGGAACTTAGGAACTTAGGAACTTAGGAACTTAGGAACTTAGGAACTTAGGAACTTAGGAACTTAGGAGCTTAGGAGTTTTTTAGGAACTTAAGAACTTAGGAACTTAGGAACTTAGGAACTTAGGAGTTTAGGAACTTAGGAACTTAGGAACTTAGGAACTTAGGGAACGAGGGAACGAGGACGAGGAACGAGGGAACGAGGGAACGAGGGAACGAGGGAACGAGGGAACGAGGGAACGAGGGAACGAAGTCCTATTGCGTGGCAGTAAATAACATCAGAAGTCCATAATGACCATAATGTCTTATGGTGTTATTAATTTTTCATAGTGCTAAAGTAAATTTTTAATTTAGTTTTAAACAACGGATTTATTTACTTCATCAGCAAGGGGATCCTGCAGGTGCTTTGATTCAAACAGTTCATGTGAATTGATTCCTGGCTTTGCTGGCTACACCAAATTAAGGGTTATATTTTATTTATATAAAAATGTTCCAGCCGTAAGCTATATTAACTGGTGTTTTCAAAACCAGAGTAACAGAAAACTGACAACAGCTATACAGATACAGTTACAGATCATACAACATACTGTTCGTTTTACTGTGAACTTGTTGCAAATTAGATCTATGCAAATAAAAAAGTTGATTAAGTTGACGGCTCACACGGATGTCCCGCGATGTCCAGAGTTGTGTATAATTCTCAGTTTTAAGTATCAATGGCGATAAAATGTTGTCATAAAAACGTTTCTCTATAAACGCAAGATACAGCTGCTCAATAGCATAAAGTCAGTCAACTCTAAGTTATCTTAACTCTTGATATTTGTTCAGTTGTAATCGCGTCTACTTTGCTAATGGTCATTGCAACTTTTGTCCGTTGCGAACTACTGCAGATCAAAAAGAAAATTTTATCACCAACTTCCAGTAAAAAAAACGTTACTGTAGTGAAATGACTCCTGGAAGAGGGGGGTGAATAGGTTTGCGGATCGGTGGCTTTGGCCAAAAAATTCGTTCGGATTACGGATTCAATGGATATTTCCACGGATTTGCGGATCCTGCAGATGCAGTGGATTACGGATTGTTGCGATTTTTAGGACCGGAGTTTGGATTTTGCTTATTATATTGTTCGGATCGTGGATTTCATCCTTCCTTATCAGTCAGGCTTCTCCGTAGCAAATATGACTTTCTTCAGAAGACGTAACATTTTTGGAGTAATAAGAAAATAGTAAGAGTGACTTGACTCTGAAGATGACTTCCGCTCAGGTTGTCGAAAACGTCAGTCACCACAACAGCCCTTTTCAGGACTACACTCAGCCAGATGATCATTCTAGAATAACTACTGATACTCCTGGGTTCCAACCATTTACTATCAACAATAAATCGCAAGTCATGCATGTTTGCCTTATTGAGAAAAAAATTCAGTCCATTTGTACTAAAACATAAAATTTAACTCTAATATTATTTCAAGAATCTAGCCGCAAATTGTATCTATGGTAATGAGTAAAATGAGTAAAAATGAGTAAAATGAGTAAAATGAGTAAAATGAGTAAAATGAGTAAAATGAGTAAAATGAGTAAAATGAGTAAAATGAGTAAAATGAGTAAAATGAGTAAAATGAGTAAAATGAGTAAAATGAGTAAAATGAGTAAAATGAGTAACATTCTAGAAGAAAGATTAGCGAAAGTAAAGTCGAACAACGTTTCGATGTCTCCATGACATCATTTTCAAGTTCAAATAAACAAAGTGGTTGGACGTAAACTGAAACCTTTGGCAATCAACCAGTACACAATCACTGACACTTTTCAGTTCGCGGATGAAATTCGCGGGTTGAATATTAACGAGGACGACATCCCTTGCTTCTCCTGCTGGGTTCAGACCCTATATAGGGCGGGGTAAAGAGAGAGGTCAGGGACTGGACTAGCCTCTCCTAGGCTCGATTACCAGCCGCTGTTCGGGAAAATGAGCCCACGCTCTTCCCCCGAAGGAAGACTCGAGAGAGCGGCGGAAATCGAGCCTATGCCTCTCCACCCAGGAGTATAAATGGGTACCGGCGAGCTGTAGCAATACTCCTAGTCGGCTTCATGCTACACTAACCGGGATAAGCTCCGGCAGTGTGGACCAATTTGGCCCCGAACGTCTTTACCTTCTTATAATATCAATATATTACTAAGTAGAATAAGGGAAATCATTAACTGAACGTCTCACATACAGACTATGTGTATTCGACAACTAAAATGAGTCGACAACTTTTAGTGCTCGATTGAACCTTTCCACATACTAGAGGACAAAACTACCGATAACTGATATTTTTATGCGAGAGCTTGGTAAACTAGCGTCCGCTGCGCATGTCCAGTGCGAGTAAAAGAACCAGAAACCGCTGGCAACAAACATTGAAATGGCGTAGTTCGACACAACTGTCCTCATAGACTAAGAAAATAGAGTTGTTTAACAGTATTTAACAGGCCCCAGGTGACAAACACAAACCTTTGAATCATTATAGCAGCAACTGTTACTCTGCTCGTCCTCCATTATTAAACGAACCACCCCCACCCTACAGGAGTTAACTTCTGTTATCTCCACTAGCACCCCCTGAGTAGCCGCCTCCGCCTCCAGCACCCCCTCTATTTCCGTAACCTCCACCCCCCCCCCCCCCCCCCCCTTGGGCATTATTGTAGAGTTGATCTTCCCCCTTCTCCACCCTGGAGGAATCCTTGCCCGCCTTCCCTGCCTTTGCCATAGCTTCCACCATAGTCGGACGAGCTTCGACCACTTGTCAAGAATCCCCCACCACCTCCTCCTGGGGAGAAAAGTAGTAGCATGTTAACCCTTGTGATCAATATCTAATTTCTTCTTACGAGATCAATACATTGTCAAGCAGACAGGTGATGAGAATAAAGAAAATCATCTACGGGTTGTTTGTCATCCAACAATATGACATGAATGAATGGAACGAAGGAAGGAAGGAACTTAGGAACTTAGGAACTTAGGAACTTAGGAACTTAGGAACTTAGGAACTTAGGAACTTAGGAACTTAGGAACTTAGGAACTTAGGAACTTAGGAACTTATGAACTTAGGAACTTAGGAGCTTAGGAGTTTTTAGGAACTTAAGAACTTAGGAACTTAGGAACTTAGGAACTTAGGAGTTTAGGAACTTAGGAACTTAGGAACTTAGGAACTTAGGGAACGAGGAACGAGGGAACGAGGGAACGAGGGAACGAGGGAACGAGGGAACGAGGGAACGAGGGAACGAGGGAACGAGGGAACGAGGGAACGAGGGAACGAGGGAACGAGGGAACGAGGGAACGAAGTCCTATTGCGTGCAGTAAATAACATCAGAAGTCCATAATGACCATAATGTCTTATGGTGTTATTAATTTTTCATAGTGCTAAAGTAAATTTTTAATTTAGTTTTAAACAACGGATTTATTTACTTCATCAGCAAGGGGATCCTGCAGGTGCTTTGATTCAAACAGTTCATGTGAATTGATTCCTGGCTTTGCTGGCTACACCAAATTAAGGGTTATATTTTATTTATATAAAAATGTTCCAGCCGTAAGCTATATTAACTGGTGTTTTCAAAACCAGAGTAACAGAAAACTGACAACAGCTATACAGATACAGTTACAGATCATACAACATACTGTTCGTTTTACTGTGAACTTGTTGCAAATTAGGATCTATGCAAATAAAAAAGTTGATTAAGTTGACGGCTCACACGGATGTCCCGCGATGTCCAGAGTTGTGTATAATTCTCAGTTTTAAGTATCAATGGCGATAAAATGTTGTCCATAAAAACGTTTCTCTATAAAACGCAAGATACAGCTGCTCAATAGCATAAAGTCCAGTCAACTCTAAGTTATCTTAACTCTTGATATTTGTTCAGTTGTAATCGCGTCTACTTTGCTAATGGTCATTGCAACTTTTGTCCGTTGCGAACTACTGCAGATCAAAAAGAAAATTTTATCACCAACTTCCAGTAAAAAAAACGTTACTGTAGTGAAATGACTCCTGGAAGAGGGGGGTGAATAGGTTTGCGGATCGGTGGCTTTGGCCAAAAAATTCGTTCGGATTACGGATTCAATGGATAATTTCCACGGATTTGCGGATCCTGCAGATGCAGTGGATTACGGATTGTTGCGATTTTTAGGACCGGAGTTTGGATTTTGCTTATTATATTGTTCGGATCGTGGATTTCATCCTTCCTTATCAGTCAGGCTTCTCCGTAGCAAATATGACTTTCTTCAGAAGACGTAACATTTTTGGAGTAATAAGAAAATAGTAAGAGTGACTTGACTCTGAAGATGACTTCCGCTCAGGTTGTCGAAACGTCAGTCACCACAACAGCCCTTTTCAGGACTACACTCAGCCAGATGATCATTCTAGAATAACTACTGATACTCCTGGGTTCCAACCATTTACTATCAACAATAAATCGCAAGTCATGCATGTTTGCCTTATTGAGAAAAAAATTCAGTCCATTTGTACTAAAACATAAAATTTAACTCTAATATTATTTCAAGAATCTAGCCGCAAATTGTATCTATGGTAATGAGTAAAATGAGTAAAAATGAGTAAAATGAGTAAAATGAGTAAAATGAGTAAAATGAGTAAAATGAGTAAAAATGAGTAAAATGAGTAAAATGAGTAAAATGAGTAAAATGAGTAAAATGAGTAATCAAAGAATACCTATGGCCAACTCGTGGATAAATGTAAATCTTAGAGATGAAACATGTTAGTGAACTTGCAAAATTATTGTTTCTATTATTAAAGCCTGTTAAAACAAGGGTCCGTATTACAATGCGAGGTTTGCTGTCATCTCACAAAGGCAAGGCTTTGTTCCGTAACGGCTTTTATTGTAGCCCACATATTACAAACACATTACTTGAGGTTTGTGGATGTTAGAAATTTAACTTGTTTAGGTTTATGGACGCTTTTCCGCCTGTTCCAGAGATCATATATGTGATAATAAGTGCCTACAAAAGCAACCAAGCCCATTGGCATTTAACTCACTGTAGTATTGGGCTTCCTGAGAGAGAGGCTACAGAGCCTAGGAGTGTGTCCGAAATTATAGATAGATTAATAATGTGCTATACTAAGGGGTTCCTGATTTTCTCTTTGGCGACTATGGGCTTGTTGGCAACTTAAAAAACACAGAATACCGTGCATGCAATTTTGCTGCCTGCACGGGCGAGGTGCGGTTTAACTGTGCCATACCAAAAAATCAGAGTACCCGCGCCTTCCCCCCCCCCCCCCACCCCCCCCCTACGGGCTATTATGCATGACGCGAGAGGACAAATACTTGTGTCATGGTTTTTCCCCAATGCACTGTTTTCATCTTACTTCGAAACATTTAAGTCCGGCAAAATATTATTTTTACTTCCAATACCACTGCTCCGTTTCTTTTTTTTTCAGTGAATCTCCTTTGCCCGTTCTGAAAACACAATACCTATTTCTGGGTTGTTTATTACAGTTTATTGAATAACAGTCATTCAAGCCACAATTGATCCATTATACATAAAAGCAATACATCTGTATTTTTATGCTTATTGAGTTTTCTTGGCTTTTTGCCACAATATAAATATCATGAGTCATACAACAGTAAGCTGAACAAGTATTGTTTTCCAACAGGTCTACTTCTACACAATCTTATGTGGCAGAGGTAAAATGTCGGAAATCGATGGAAAGAAAGTTTTTCATTGCAGACGAATGTGGTGTTGTAATTGTACATGATATAACGCTTACTGATTTCCTTGCATTCAGTTAATCTCGATGGGTGCTCTGTCACGGCAGGCGCGTCCATATTTACCTAGTAAACTTTGACTTACTTCTTCGATCGTTTCGATACTTCTTCAAACTCCATTCCTGACTAGTATTTAAGCTTAAATCAGTACACAAGTCTTCCAAGGCGAGGGTGTTGCTCGCTGGATGGCCACATAACTTTTGGTTTTCGCATCATGGACTCGTCAATTGTGCTCCAATGTCTGTCCTGTTTTCAATAGCTGTTTCGTTCATTAAGAAGTGTTCCGTTTCGCTTACATAAATTTGTCAGGTCGGCAAAAGCCAAAATAAGACACATTCTCATCAAAGCTTACTCACATTAGCAATGAGTATTTACTAATTTTCAGGTCACTTTCCAGCATGCAATGCTGGAATTTATATAAGCTTACCCCCCGTGAAGCTTGAGGGGTCCCCGAAGAAGCAAATGTTCATCTCCAAGATCGTCATGTTTAACGCCCGGACGAGTCAGAGGCTCATGGAATTCAGGCCTTCAAGTTGGCCGATAGTACTAAGTTCGAAACATTCGAAGTCCACTTCAATTTAGTAGAGACCACCTAAATGGTGCGTACAAAATCACCACTAATACAGGCTCTGGGGGCACGATGCATGCACTGAGTGAAATAGTAACCGCGCAAACACAAACAGCGAGGCTCGCGCTGACTTCAGAGTCTGCGGTATAAATGCCCATTTATAATGTTTTGAATACAATCACCTTCAAATCCAACAAGCTGCCTGCTGCGTGGCGCCAGAGGTAGTTGTTCTCGAGTTCTGAAGCAGGACTGGCGAGGGTTCGCAACTCGCGTAGTTTCCAAACAACAAATTTTTTTTTTTCTTTCTTCTTAGAAGACGACGGAGGAATGTTATTAGTATTGAAAACTTGAAACTTTCGCTCATCGTCCGAAAAAAACGAACGAGAAAAACAAATGAACCACTCACTGTAATCTCCGCATCGTGTTTGCCGCGGGTTACGTTTCTCCAATATGGCGTCCGGCTCGAGCGCTCTCGAGTTCGGGCCGACTAATTAGCGGACTAATTACGAAAGTGTCTTACAACCTTAGTGAGTGACACATTTGGCATATCGGAAGTTCCTCGACAAAAAAACCCGTAGCTAAGCTTTCGCTAAATATCCACGATGTTAAAACATGAGTAAAAATGCGTAAAATGAGATAAAAATGGAAGTAAATGAGTAAAATGAGTAAAAATGAGTAAACATGTAGTAAAAAATGAGTAAAATGAGTTAAAAATGGAGTAATAAATGAGTAAAATTGAGTAAAATCATGAGGTCTATAACTAGAGGTTTCGCATCTCTGGTAATTGGGCTCTTGGGCCCATCAGATTAGGGATTAGGCTTATTTTTATGACATTTTTTCCTTTTTCGGGTGCGCGAAACCAGCAGCCAGGTACCTCACGTTGAAAGCTGGGCATTTTTAATATGGGCAGAGCAAGGCCTAGGTACGGCAAAAGGCAGACAGAAAACTTTGCTCGGCCCAAAGTGTGGGAAAAGGGAAACGCGTCACGATGCAGAATGTAATACAATTGTTGTAGAATACTTCACTAAATTTAGGTCCAAAACTTTCCGGTATTAACTTTTTTTTGTTAAATACTATAAAATCGACTGAGTTGATTTCTTTTCAGGTTGCAATCTAATCTCGGGATGAAGCACAGGTATGATTTTGTAATGAATTCGGCGGCAAAACTTGGCGCGGTGTCTAGTTGGCTAAGTTGTCGAAAGTTGTGAATGAAAAGGTACAAAGGTTTTACTTTCTCCGCGGATTAATCTTCGTTCAATCTCTCCAAAGTTTCGTATATTCTGGAAAATTGTGCAGATGGTTTTAGCTTAACATGGGGAAGTTTTCGAAATAATTGGTGAGAGGCTTGGGAACAGTTATATTCATTTTACAAGTTGAAACGGGACAGCTATACGCATCGAAGGTTTCACTTGTTTACATTATAATAACAGGGCGGCGCGAAACTTTGCGCGCGCGCAACTACAGAATTAACGAACTGGGAGCTTGAATCAAGTTCATTGAAGTAAAAAGAACACAAGGAAACCCTCAATGTCTTACATGGATGGAAAGAAAGAGAATTTCACTGTGAAGTGATCTTGGGGTGAATGAATTGACTGTCACGAGAAAACGCTTGACGAACTGGCCGTGAAGCTCAAGTTATAAGCTTATACACGGCTTAACTGATCCATGGATATTTATTGTTGCTGATTTTAAAACTTAATTCAGCTCGGAATTGACAAGCCTCTTTGAAAGTACAACAGGTAAACATGTCACTGTGAAGGTGAGACTAAGCTATTAAACTTGTGTTGTAAACAGATTTTCATTCTTTGGGACGAATTAATTGTGTCCGCGGTCTTCCCCGTAAATATAATTTCACGGCTCGCCTTTAGTGCTCTTTCAGTGCGCCATTAGTTGTTACCATTTTACAGGCATTTCCCTATTAAATATTTCGTTCCAAACTTCGTGTGCATTTATTTTAGATAAAAAATAGAATTAAACTTTATGTTTGATTTAGAAGGGCCCAAGGCTTTTTACTTAGTGATTTTAGCCATTCTTTTCAATCGACGAACAAACCGTCTTGAACAAAAAATTGTCGGAGCTAAGCGCGTTCAATTGACCCATATTTGTCAGGCATGGTGACGGTGATTGGCTGCTGCGTTTCGCGCGAAAAATTGTCTAAAAATAGCCTGAATCCCTAATCTGATGGGCCCCGCGCCGCAATGCTGAGATGGAAACCTCTAGTTTATAGACGCTCTGGTAAAGATGAGTAAATGAGTAACACATGAGTAAAATGAGTAAAAATGAGTAAAATGAGTAAAATGAGTAAAATGAGTAGAGTAAAAATGGAGTACAATGAGTAAAAATGAGTAAAAAGAGTAAAATTATATATCTAAGTTCGTGATGAGAATATCAAATTTAGAAATTTTCTAAACAACA
>MU826401.1:0-43700 GCA_029204205.1 Desmophyllum pertusum
TGTGGACCTATTTTTCTTGATATAATCATGTTTACCGCAACTTACCATATCGTTTCAGGTCATTTCTTCCTGCCACCCCCCATGTTCGTATCGAGATGTGGAACTTCATCTGAAACTGAGAAAATAATGCCGGCATGAGTTACTATCAACCATGCAAAATAAACAAGTTTCAGTCCCGGGCTCTCTCGGTGGGATTGGACTATCGATTAAGTACGTTATCAAAAGTTTAATATGGCGTTGGAGCAAATACGAAGGACACCCCCGTTTAAAACTAAATTTGTGTTTGTGTTACTAGAAACATTTAGTTTGTCTCACTGTGTGAACACTACCTTAAAGCTGAATTTATTATACGACATAGCATTTTAGAGTGCGAATACGCACCAAAACGAGTGCAAAATGAGACTTTATTATATGGCAAACTGGTCCACGGTGAAAAGGAGCATTCTGATTGGTTCCCTGAGCGGTCTGAATTTTGCAATACGGACCGCAAAGATGGACCGCTCACGAACTCATTTCGCCAAAATAAAACTGTTTTCTATTAAGGAGAGGCATGTTCCCTTATGTCTGGCGGACAATTTTGGTTAAACTTTTCGCAAAGTGGCCTGAAAAATGCAAGAATATGCTTAGCTTTGGCGCGCGCGCATTAGCCGAGAATGGTTGCATTAATTTCTCAACAATTTTTTTAAAAATCCTTTATAATAAAAACTTTATTGAACTGAGCTTATTCGGTCCGTATTGGGAAATATTGGGTCTCGTTCTTTTTTTTGCAAGTTTATGGACCTCGCCACTCGACCAATATGTTCCCAATACGGACCTCACGCTAGTTCAATAACATCTATATAATAAACAATTTATTCAGCGAAAATTTGTGTATTATAGCGATGTTTTCTCGTTACGTCACCTATTGTTATTAATGTGCCAACCAGAGAACTATTGGCTCTTGAAACAAAGAGTTCTTTTGTTTTAATGGTGGCAAATTTGAATAAACAAAAACAAATTTGACGTAATGTTGATCAACAGTGAACACTCCTATAAATACGGCTGGGCATTTTTACTCGTCAATGTTTATTCTTTCCAGCCTATAAAAGGCTCGAAAGATAAAAAACTGACTCGTAAAAATACCCAGCCGTATTACACAACTTTCCGCTGAATAACCTCTTTATATAAAAGCGTTTGTTGAAAATGTACCGTCGTCGTTGCTGTTCTCAAATCAAGAATATGAAAGTGTATGGAAAAGCTAGTTTAAAAAGTGTACCATGGAAATTTCAATAGACGGATAATCCGTCTGGCAGTTGATAATTCGTATGTGTATAAATACGGGCCGACAGACGGGATTATCCGTCCAGACGAACTACGTTTCTGGCAGACGAACTACGTATAGTTAGTTCGTCTGGTTTGCCCGTATTTATATACACAGACGAATTATCAACGTCCAGACGGATGATTCATCTGGACGGATTATCCGTCCAGACGAACTATCTGCTTAGTTCGTCTTGGCAGACGAACTACGTATAGATAGTTCGTCTGCACGCATAGTTCGTCTGTCGGCCCGTATTTATACACAGACGGATTATCAACTACCAGACGGATGATTCGTCTGGACGGATTATCCGTCTCTAGTATAAATCGAGCAAGTCCTCTTTAGCCCCGATCAAACGGTCACAATATGACTCAGCGGTCTCATATGACTTTAACGGTCTCCTGAACATGACTCAACAAATGCTGATACTAATGTTGTGACCGTTTGATCGGGGCTTTACTCGACATGAATTGTAGTTCGATTCGACCCCCGTGGCATTTAATTTCAACGCTTACCTTGTCGTGCTTTCCGCTTTACAAACTCGCTTGTGACTTGTTGGTCCATATGAGGTCTTCAAGGGCAAACTACTGGACAATTCCTGTACATTTTGACGATTTGTGTGGCGTTAAGCTCCATTTGTTGATAAATGTTGTCCCTTTGAAGAAGACGAAACAGCCCGAAGGATAAAATGCAAATTCGAAAGATCACACTTCAAGTTTTGCACGTGAAAATTGCATAGTCTCCAGGGTCTTTGGTTTGAATTAATTCATTTAACAACAGATAACAGACATACAGTTTTGATGGTGAAACTTACTAGATAATTTAGTACGTGAAAACGACGAAATAAATCTGTAATATACCTCGTGATGAGTTGGGTACAGTTTTTCGGTGCTGAACCTTAGTAGAGAATTTAGTACGTGAAATGACGAGATAAATCAGTCATATTACGCGTGATGAGAAGGGTACAGTTTTGGGTGGTTAACCTTTGTAGAAAAATTAATTTCTGAAATGACGAAAATAAATCAGTCATATTCCGCTAGTTAAGAGGAGTACAGTTTTGGGTGGTGAACATTAGTATAGAAGTTAGTCGGTGAAATGACGAAAAATCAAACATATTCCGCTCGGAAAGAGGTGTACAGTTTTGGGTTGTGAACCTTTGTATGAAACTTAATTTCTCAAAGGACGAAATGAATAAGACATATTCCGAGTGTTGAGAGTGGTACAGTTTTGGGTGGTGAACATTTGTAGAAAATTTAATTTCTGAAATGACGAAAAAAAGAAAAAGGCATATTCAACGAGATGAGAGGGGTACAATTTTGGGTGGTGAAGCTTTGTAGAATATTTAATTTCTGAAATGACGAAAAAAAGTCATATTCCGCGAGATGAGAGACCAAACTTCGCACCTATTCAACACACTACCCAATAATGTGAGATCGTGCCCTGACTTTAACACTTTCTGCAATGACACTAAAAAAAATCATTTACACCAGGGCATTAGAGCGTCTTAAGTAATTTTTAGTATTTCTATATCGTCAATATTTTTATTTTTTTATTTTTTTCCCATATTCCCTTTTAATTGTATTACACATATATATATATTATATTTTAAGTTATTAATCTTATTGTATATTAGGTAGTGGACAAGTGAAGAGCCACTATGTGGATATATTGTTCAATAAACCATTATTATTATTATTATTATTATTATTATTATGAGAGGGGTACAGTTTTGGAGGTGAACCTTTGTAGAAAATTTAATTTCAGAAATGAAGACTAAAAAAGGCATATTAATTCCGCATGATGAGAGGGATACATTTTTGGGTGGTGAACACTAGTAGAGAATTTAGTACGTGAAATGACGAGATAAATACCAGTCATATTCCGCTTGATGAGGGTGGTGAACCTTGGTAGAAAATTTAGTACGTGAAACGACGAAATAAATCAGTCATATTCGCGTGATGAGAGGGGTACAGTTTTGGGTGGTGAACATTGTAGAGAATTAAGTTTCTGATATGTCGAAAGTAATCAGTAATATTCCTCGTGATGACTTAGGTACAGTTTTCCGTTGTGAACCTTAGTAGAGAATTTGTACGTAAAATGACGAGATAAATCAGTCATATTCCGCGTGATGAGGGGTGTGAAATCTTAGTAGAGAATTTGGTTTCTGATTTGACGAAATAAATCAGTCATATTCGGCGTGATGAGGGGGGTACAGTTTTGGGTGGTGAAACTTACTAGAGAATTTAGTACGTCAAACGACGAAATTAATCTGTCATATTACGCGTGATGAGGGGAGTACTGTTTGGGTGCGAACCTTTAACGAATTTAGTTTCTGATATGACGAAATAAAAGGAATATTCCGCGTAATGAAAAGGGTACAGGTTTGGGTGGTGAACATTTATAGAAAAATTAATTGCCTGAAATGACGAAAAAAGGCATATTCCGCGTGATAAGAGGGGTACAGTTTTGGGAGATGAACCTTTGTAGAAAATTTAATTTCTAAAAATGACGAAAAAAAGGCATATTCCTCGTAATGAGAGGGGTACAGTTTTGGGTGGTGAACCTTTGAAGAGAATTTAATTTCCGAAATGACGAAAAAAAGGCATATTCCGCGTAATGAAAGCGATAATGTTTTGGGTGTTAAACCTTTGTAGAAAATTTAATTTCTGTAATGACGAAAAAAAAAGCATATTACGCGTGATGACAGGAGTACAATTTTGGGTGGTGAACCTTTGAAGAATATTTAATTTCTGAAATGACGAAAAAGTCATATTCCGCGAGATGGAGAGGGATACAATTTTGGGTGGTGAACCTTTGAAGAATATTTAATTTCTGAAATGACGAAAACAAGGCATATTCCGCGAGATGAGAGGGGTACAATTTTGGGTGGTGAACCTTTGAAGAATATTTAATTTTTGAAATGACAAAAAAAAGTCATATTCCGTGTGGAGAGAGGGGTACAGTTTTGGGAGGTGAACCTTTGAAGAAAATTTAATTTCTGAAATGACGAAAAAAATGCATATTCCGCGTAATGAAAGGGTACAGGTTTTGGTGGTGAACCTTTAAAGAAAATTTAATTTCAGAAATGACGAAAAAGAAAAAGGCATATTCCGCGAAATGAGGGGGATAAAGTTTCGGGTGTTGAACCTTTGTAGAAAAATTTAATTTCTAAAATGACGAAAAAAAAAGGCATATTCCGCGTGATGAGAGGGGTACAGTTTTAGGTGGTGAACCTTTGTAGAAAATTTAATTCTGAAATGACGAAAAAAATGCATATTCCGCGTAATGAAAGGGGTACAGTTTTGGGTGGTGAACCTTTGAAGAAAATTTAATTTCTGAAATGACGAAAAAAAGACATATTCCGAGTAATGAGAGCGATAATGTTTTGGGTGTTAAACCTTTGTAGAAAATTTAATTTCTGTAATAACGAAAAAAGGCATATTCCGCGTGATGTGAGGGGTACAGTTTAGCGTGGTTTCACCTTTGTAGAAAATTTAATTTCTTTAATGACGAAATAAATCAGTCATATTTCGAGTGATGAGACGGGTACAGTTTTTGGGTGGTGAACATTTGTTGAGAATTTAATTTCTGAAATAACGAAATAAATTAGTCATATTCCACCCGGTGAGAGGAATACAGTTTTGGGTGGTGAAACTTTGTAGAGAATTTAGATTCTGATATGACGAAATAAATCAGTAAAATTCGGCGAGATGAGAAGGGTACAGTTTGGGAGGGAGGTGTACCTTTGTAGGGAACCTAGTTTCTGATATGATGAAAAAAAGGTATATTCCGCGTATTGAGTGGAGTACAGCTTTGGGTGGTGAACCCTTGTATGAAATATCATTTCCGAAACGATTTAAAAAAGGCATATTCCGCGTAATGAGAGGGGTACAATTTTGGGAGGTGAACCTTTGTAGAAAATTTAATTTCTGAAATGACGAAAAAAAAGGCATATTCCGCGTGATGAGAGGGGTACAGTTTTAGGTGGTGAACCTTTGTAGAAAATTTAATTTCTGAAATGACAAAAAAAAGGCATATTCCGCGTAAAGAGAGGGGTACAATGTAGGGTGATGAACCTTTGTAGAAAATTTCAATTCTGAAATGACGAAAAAAAGGCATATTCCGCGTGATGAGAGGGGTACATGTTTGGGTGGTGAACCTTAATAGAAAATTGAATTTCTGAAAAGACGAAAAAAGGCATATTCCGCGTAATGACAGGGATAAAGTTTTGGGTGTTGAACCTTTGTAGAAAATAATTCTAAAATGACGAAAAAAAGGCATATTCCGCGTGATGAGAGTGGTACAATTTTGGGTGGTGAAACTTTGTAGAAAATTTAATTTCTGAAATGACGAAATAAATCAGTCATATTCCACCCGGTGAGAGGAATACAGTTTAGGGTGGTGAACTTTGTAGAGAATTTAGTTTCTAATATGACGAAATAAATCAGTAAAATTCGGCGTAATGAGAAGGGTACAGTTTGGGGGGGAGGTGTACCTTTGTAGAGAACTTAGTTTCTGAAATGACGAAAAAAAGGTATATTCCGCGTATTGAGAGAAGTACAGCTTTGGGTGTCGTGAACCCTTGTATGAAATATAATTTCCGAAACGATGAAAAAAAAGGCATATTCCGCGTAATGAGAGGGGTAGAGTTTTAGGAGGTGAACCTTTGTAGAAAATTTCATTTCTGAAATGACAAAAAAAAAGGCATATTCCGCGTGATGAGAGGGGTACAGTTTTAGATGGTGAACCTTTGTAGAAAATTTAATTTCTGAAATGACAAAAAAAAAAAGGCATATTCCGCGTGATGAGAGGGGTACAGTTTTAGGTGGTGAACCTTTGTAGAAAATTTAATTTCTGTAATGACGAAAAAAAGGCATATTTCGCGAGATGAGAGGGGTACAATTTTGGGTGGTGAACCTTTGAAGAATATTTAATTTCTGAAATGACGAAAAAAAGGCATATTCCGCGAGATGAGAGGGGTACAATTTTGGACGGTGAACCTTTGAAGAATATTTAATTTCTGAAATGACGAAAAAGGCATATTCCTCGTAATGAGAGGGGTACAGTTTTGGGTGGTGAACCTTTCACGAAAATTTAATTGCTGAAAAGACGAAAAAAAAGGCATATTCCGCGTAATGAGATGGGTACAGGTTTGGGTGGTGAACATTTGTAGAAAATTTAATTTCTGTAATGACGAAAAAAAGGCATATTTCGCGAGATGAGAGGGGTACAATTTTGGGTGGTGAATCTTTGAAGAATATTTAATATCTGAAATGACGAAAAAAAGGCATATTCCGCGAGATGAGAGGGGTACAGTTTGGGGGTGAACTTTGTAGAAAATTTAATTTCTGAAATGACGAAATAAATCAGTCATATTCCGCGTGATGAGAAGGGTACAGTTTGGGGGTGAACTTTGTAGAAAATTTAATTTCTTTAATGACGAAATAAATCAGTCATATTCCGCGTGATGAGAGGGGTACAGTTTAGCGTTGTTAACTTTTGTAGAAAAATTAATTTATGAAATGACGAAATAAATCAGTCACATTTCCAATGACGAGAGGGGTACAGTTTTTGGGTGGTGAACATTTGTTGAGAATTTAGTTTCTGAAATGACGAAATAAATTAGTCATATTCCACCCGTTGAGAGGAATACAGTTTAGGGTGATGAACCTTTGTAGAAAATTTCATTTCTGAAATGACGAAAAAAAAGGCATATTCCGCGTGATGAGAGGGGTACAGGTTTGGGTGGTGAACATTTGTAGAAAATTTAATTTCTGTAATGACGAAAAAAAGGCATATTTCGCGAGATGAGAGGGGTACAATTTTGGGTGGTGAACCTTTGAAGAATATTTAATATCTGAAATGACGAAAAAAAGGCATATTCCGCCAGATGAGAGGGGTACAATTTTGGGTGGTGAACGTTTGAAGAATATTTAATTTCTGAAATGACGAAAACAGGCATATTCCGCGTGATGAGAGGGGTACAGTATTGGGTGGTGAACCTTTGAAGAATATTTAATTTCTGAAATGACGATAAAAAGGCATATTCCGCGAGATGAGAGGGGTACAATTTTAGGCGGTGAACCTTTGAAGAATATTTAATTTCTGAAATGACGAAAAAGGCATATTCCTCGTAATGAGAGGGGTACAGTTTTGGGTGGTGAACCTTTGAAGAAAATTTAATTTCTGAAATGACGAAAAAAAGGCATATTCCGCGAGATGAGAGGGGTACAATTTTAGGCGGTGAACCTTTGAAGAATATTTAATTTCTGAAATGACGAAAAAGGCATATTCCTCGTAATGAGAGGGGTACAGTTTTGGGTGGTGAACCTTTGAAGAAAATTTAATTTCTGAAAAGACGAAAAAAAGGCATGTTCCTCGTAATGAGAGGGGTACAGTATTGGGTGGTGAACCTTTGAAGAAAATTTAATTTCTGAAAAGACGAAAAAAGGCATATTCCGCGTAATTACAGGGATAAAGTTTTGGGTGTTGAACCTTTGTAGAAAAAAATTTCTAAAATGACGAAAAAAAGGCATATTCCGCGTGATGAGAGTGGTACAATTTTGGGTGGTGAAACTTTGTAGAAAATTTAATTTCTGAAATGACGAAATAAATCAGTCATATTCCACCCGGTGAGAGGAATACAGTTTAGGGTGGTGAACTTTGTAGAGAATTTAGTTTCTGATATGACGAAATAAATCAGTAAAATTCGGCGTGATGAGAAGGGTACAGTTTGGGAGGGAGGTGTACCTTTGTAGAGAACTTAGTTTCTGAAATGACGAAAAAAAGGCATATTCCGCGTACTGAAAGGGGTACAGGTTTGGGTGGTGAACCTTAATAGAAAATTTAATTTCTGAAAAGACGAAAAAAAGGCATATTCCGCGTAATGACAGGGATAAAGTTTTGGGTGTTGAACCTTTGTAGAAAATAATTTCTAAAATGACGAAAAAAAGGCATATTCCGCGTGATGAGAGTGGTACAATTTTGGGTGGTGAAACTTTGTAGAAAATTTAATTTCTGAAATGACGAAATAAATCAGTAAATTCGGCGTAATGAGAAGGGTACAGTTTGGGGGGGAGGTGTACCTTTGTAGAGAACTTAGTTTCTGATATGATGAAAAAAAGGTATATTCCGCGTATTGAGAGGAGTACAGCTTTGGGTGGTGAACCCTTGTATGAAATATAATTTCCGAAACGATGAATAAAAAAAGGCATATTCCGCGTAATGAGAGGGGTACAATTTTGGGTGGTGAACCTTTGAAGAATATTTAATTTCTGAATGACGAAAAAAGGCATATTCCGCGTGATGAGAGGGGTACAGTTTTAGGTGGTGAACCTTTGTAGAAAATGCAATTTCTGAAATGACGAAAAAAAGGCATATTCCGCGAGATGAGAGGGGTACAGTTTTGGGAGGTGAACCTTTGTAGAAAATTTAATTTCAGAAATGACTAAAAAAAGAAGGAATATTCCGCGTGATGAGAGGGGTACAATGTAGGGTGATGAACCTTTGAAGAATATTTAATTTCTGAAATGACGAAAAAAAGGCATATTCCGCTTGAAGAGAGGGGTACAGGTTTGGGTGGTGAACATTTGTAAAAAATTTAATTTCTGTAATGACGAAAAAAAAGGCATATTTCGCGAGATGAGAGGGGTACAATTTTGGGTGGTGAATCTTTGAAGAATATTTAATATCTGAAATGGCTAAAAAAAGGCATATTCCACCAGATGAGAGGGGTACAATTTTGGGTGGTGAACCTTTGAAGAATATTTAATTTCTGTAATGACGAAAAAAGGCGTATTCCGCGAGATGAGAGGGGTACAATTTTGGGTGGTGAACTTTTGTAGAAAATTTAATTTATGAAATAATGAAAAAAAAAGGCTCATTCCGCGTGATGAGAGGGGTACATTTCTGGGTGGTGAACATTTGTAGAAATTTTAATTTCTGAAATGATGAAAAAGGCATATTCCTCGTAATGAGAGTGGTACAGTTTTGGGTGGTGAACCTTTGACGAAAATTAAAATTTCTGAAATGACGAAAAAACGGCATATTCCGAGTAATGAAAGCGGTGCAGGTTTGGGTGGTGAACCTTTATAGAAAATTTAATTTCTGAAAAGACGAAAAAAAAGGCATATTCCGCGTAATGAGAGGGATAAAGTTTTGGTCGTTGAACCTTGGTAGAAATTTAATTTCTAAAATGACCAAAAAAAAAAAGGCATATTCCGCGTGATGAAAGGGGTACAGGTTTGGGTGGTGAACATTTGTAGAAAATTTAATTTCTGTACTGACGAAAAAAAGGCATATTCCGCGAGATGAGAGGGGTACAATTTTGGGATGTGAACCTTTGAAGCATATTTAATTTCTGAAATGACGGAAAAAAGGCATATTTCGCGTGATGAGAGGGGTACAGTTTTGGGAGGTGAACCCTTATAGAAAATTTAATTTCTGAAAAGACGAAAAAAAAAAAGGCATATTCCGCGTAATGAGAGGGATAAAGTTTTGGTCGTTGAACCTTTGTAAAAAATTTAATTTCTAAAATGACGAAAAAAAGGCAAATTCCGCGTGATGAGAGGGGTACGGTTTTGGGTGGTGAATCTTTGTAGAAAATTATTTCTGAAATGACGAAATAAATCAGTCATATTCCGCGTGATGAGAAGGGTACAGTTTGGGGGGTGAACTTTATAGGAAATTTAATTTCTTTAATGACGAAATAAATCAGTCATATTCCGCGTGATGAGAGTGGTACAGTTTTGGGTGGTGAACCTTTGTAGAAATTTAATTTCTGAAATGACGATAAAAAAAGGCATATTCCGCGTGATGAGAGGGGTACAGGTTTGGGTGTTGAACCTTTGTAGAAAATTTAATTTCTAAAATGACGGAAAAAAAAAAGGCATATTCCGCGTAATGAGTGGGGTACAGTTTTGGGTGGTGAACCATTGTATAAAATTTAATTTCTGAAATGACCAAAAAAAGGGCATATTCCGCGTGATGAAAGGGGTACAATGTTGGGTGGTGAACCTTTGCAGAAAATTTAATTTCTAAATGACGAAAAAAACAGGTATATTCCGCGTGATGAGATGGTTACAGTTTTGGTTGGTGAACTTTTGTAGAAAATTTAATTTCTGAAATAATGGGAAAAAAAAGGCTCATTCCGCGTGATGAGAGGGGTACATTTTTGGGTGGTGAACCTTTGTGGAAATTTTAATTTCTGAAATGATGAAAAAGGCATATTCCTCGTAATGAGAGGGGTACAGTTTTGGGTGGTGAACCTTTGAAGAAAATTTAATTTCTGAAATGACGAAAAAACGGCATATTCCGCGTAATGAAAGGGGTACAGGTTTGGGTGGTGAACCTTTATAGAAAATTTAATTTCTGAAAAGACGAAAAAAAAGGCATATTCCGCGTAATGAGAGGGAGAAAGTTTTGGGTGTTGAACCTTTGTAGAAAATTTAATTTCTAAAATGACAAAAAAAAAGGCATATTCCGCGTGATGAGAGGGGTACAGGTTTGGGTGGTGAACATTTGAAGAAAATTTAATTTCTGTAATGACGAAAAAAAGGCATATTCCGCGAGATGAGAGGGGTACAATTTTGGGAGGTGAACCTTTGAAGAATATTTAATTTCTGAAATGACGAAATAAATCAGTCATATTCCGCGTGATGAGAAGGGTACAGTTTGGGTGGTGAACTTTGTAGTAAATTTTATTTCTGAAATAACGAAAAAAAGGCATATTTCTCGTGATGAGAGGGGTACAATTTTGGGTGGTGAATCTTTGTAGAAAATTTAATTTCTGAAATGACGAAATAATTCAGTCATATTCCGCGTGATGAGAAAGGTGCAGTTTGTTTGGTAGTCCGGGAGCATGTGTAATCCCGCGGGAATTTCAGGCTGCAAGCAAACCACCCATCTAAATGTGTTAAGGGGTCCTTAAAGAACATGAAAAATTTTGGTGTCACTTCTGTAACTTGCACCGAGCAGTTTTACAGGGGTTTATAAAAATGATGCAAATTCCCAACATGAAAACGAGGCTCTGATACAAAAATGGCTTTACCTTTCTTCCTTTTCAACGAAATTGCACGGAAATCTCAGACATTATGTACTTTAATGAATTAGATGATATTATACAATACCAGAGTCTTAAAATGGTCACGTGACGAGCCTAGCATGAAAACGAGGCTCTGCTATTAACGTTGCTATAACGTTCCCTATTTTCATCAGAATTGCACCAAATCACCAGAAGTTATGTTTCCATACTAAGAAGATGAGTTAATGGCATATTTAACTTTCAGACTGGTCACGTGTTGAAGCTAGCATGAAAACGAGGCTCTTACATAAAATAGCAATCCATGCCGTTTCTTTAAAATCAGATCGCCGTTTAGTATTATCACTCTTACCTAAAAGTTGATTGCCCTATATAGAAGATTGTCAATTTGTATAAAAATACCATAAAAGGTGCTGGGGGAATAACGTTTTAACTGTGCTTCGTCAGTCGTCGACGACAGCTACATATTCACCAAGCAATTCCATAGCAGCAGAAATCGCAGCGAAAATAGAGTTTTCTTACGACAACTGAAGTAGCTCTAAGAAATGGGAACGTATTGATCATGTCAGATCTACAGTCTGCATATGATAGACGTATTCTGAAGGAAAATGGTGTTGACAATATCACATGTAGTCGTGAGGCTTTAAAGGACCTTATTAAAGGCGAGATCGATGGCGTCGAGTTTCATAGGCCAAAACGGGCAAATGAGTCAGAAAGAGTAACCATTAAGGAAACAAGAGATGCAGCTGTCCAATTGTCCGAACTTGAGCAGGAACGCGATGTAACAGACGACATGAATACACTTTACAATGCAGCTTTAAATCTAAGAAAATCGATCAACAAATCCAAAAAGTGGGTGTTCGAAGGATCATTGGAAACCCTTTCCAAAGAGAATTACCCAGAAGAACTGTATTGCTTCTTTAGGTGGGTAATTAATGGCCCCAATACTACTCTATCTACAAACGAAAAAATGCCAAGAAGTTCACAAGAGAGCTATGAATTTAGTCCAGAGTACCATCTCCATGTGTCTGACTGAGCGCCAAATTGGCAACAAGAAATCCGAAGTTATCAGATCAAGCCGAGAAATGCCGCAACAGTTAGCAGTTGGTCTTGCAGTCCATCAGTCGGTCCGAAGCAAACAGATAGTTAACATTCTTCGAGGATTTGGAATATCTGTCGAATACAACAGACTTTTGCGAGTAGAAACGCAAATAGAGTGCAGTGTATTGAAGCGAATGGAGCAGAACAATGGATTGTTTCTGCCGCCCGATATAGTTCAAGGGAGGCATGTTTTCTTTGCCATCGACAACGTGGATTTCTCGGAGGATACCTATGATGGGCGCAAACACGTTGCATGGGACGGCAATGGTGATTTATCAGAAGTGTCATGTGGATGACGAGAAGCAAGAGATACGGTAAGCTTTTATAGCAGTCATTGAAAATGATCGTATATAAAGCGTAAACAAATTCCATCAAATGTATTATCATTATAACGCAAACTTGTCTGTTGTTTGAAGTTCGCCTAACGTAATATTACGTTAGTGATATTGGATGACATCCATGTACAATATATGTATTTTATTATGACATAGTTTGCAAGCAGAGGAATCAGGAGTAGTCAGATCCGTCAAAGACTTGCCTGCATCAATATCAACTTTACTAGAATGCCCTAAGCCTCCCTCCAAGCCGGCTTGTCCAAAATATCCCAGGTTTGGCCTTTTAAGCGAAGAGGAGATCCCAATTACGTTGAATGCACAAGACTACGCTTGGCTCCTGGCACGAACCCTATCCAGAGAGCAAGATACCAGTAGACATCGTAGATGGTATGGCCGAACTACAGGCACTTGACAAACCAGCTGCCATAACGACTTGCGCTCAACTGGCTGAACACTTTACAGACACAATACTTCAGAAACACAGCGACTGTGATGAGCTACACCTGGTGTTCGACAGGTATGATGTCCCCCTCTCCTTGAAGTCAGCTACACGTGTGCGAAGGCAAGGCGACGAGCAGCCAGTCTCATACCGAGTCACAGATACCACACACATCGCTAAGGTACCGATGAAACGTCTTCTCTCCCACACGAAGACCAAGATGGATCTGACCGAGTATCTAGCAGCCAAAGCACTTCACACTTTCAGGACAAAGGAACAAGAGCATTGTTGTGGCCTGGGCCAGTGACTGTCGGTCGACACAACGAGATGTCACCCACCTGAAAAGCTGCCAAGAAGAGGCGGACACGAAGATCATCCTTCATGCTGTAGATGCTGCTGCCCAAGGAGCCATAGAGATCCATGTCTTCTCGCCAGACACAGATGTCTTCATCCTTTCCTTGAGAAGATACCCAGAGCTCTGCCGTGATGTATACTTCGTTACTGGAACTGGACAGCGACGCCGAGTCATCAAGTTGCGTCCTATTGCACAGGCCCTCGGCAGTGCGAAGATTGCAGCGTTACCCGCCCTCCATGCTCTAAGTGGTGCTGACATCACAGGCAGCTTTGCGAACAAGGGAAAGCTCACTTGGTGGAAGATCTTCAAGGATGCAGATGAACAGACCATCGCTGCCCTTGCAGACTTCGGCACGAGGAACCAGCCAACAGCAGACACCAACGATGCAATCGCGAAGCTTGTTTGTCAAATTTACCTCCCCAGCACAATTATCGACAATGTTAAGGAGCTAAGATGGCTGCTTTTCAGGAAGAAGCAGGCCCAATCTGAGAGGTTACCCCCAACACAAGAGGCGCATCGACCAGGGCATCATGAGAGCAAACTATCAAGCACTGGTGTGGAACTTAGATACTTCTCCTGAGCCAGAGCTTCCCTCACCAGCAGATTTTGGTTGGAAGTTACAGGGTGACCAGTGGGTACCGGTGATGACGTCTCTACCTCCTGGACCAGAAGCCGTAATCAAGTTGGTGAAGTGTGGCTGTGCAAAGAGCCGATGTGCTAATAACAGGTGCAACTGCCGGAAAGCGCAACTGAACTGCCACTGACCTGTGTGGCTGTTCTGATAGCGGCGAGCCGTGCGAAAACAAGCAAAATGAGGAAATTGACGACGCCGAGTACGAGAGTGACGATACCGATAGCTAGGCAGAAACTAAGAGTTCTACTTTGGATTCGACTGGATTGTAGAGCATTTGAAGTACAAGAGTGTACGAGCAATGTCTGACTAGACCTGAAAAAAAATTATAACTAGCACTTTCGATCGTCTGCCATTTGAAAGGATACGGTATTAATGTTGGAGCCTCGTTTTCATGTTATCATCAAAGCGAACGTAGCCGCATTAATGATTTCAGATCATGTATACTGTACTATGGACATATACTAATATTTTCCTGCAATACCCTGTATATATTTCGTATCATATCACATAATTCTTGATATTTTATGTAAGAGCCTCGTTTTCATGCTAGCTTCAACACGTGACCAGTCTGAAAGTTAAATATGCCATTAACTCATCTTCTTAGTATGGAAACATAACTTCTGGTGATTTGGTGCAATTCTGATGAAAATAGGGAACGTTATAGCAACGTTAATAGCAGAGCCTCGTTTTCATGCTAGGCTCGTCACGTGACCATTTTACGACTCTGGTATTGTATAATATCATCTAATTCATTAAAGTACATAATGTCTGAGATTTCCGTGCAATTTCGTTGAAAAGGAAGAAAGGTAAAGCCATTTTTGTATCAGAGCCTCGTTTTCATGTTGGGAATTTGCATCATTTATATAAACCCCTGTAAAACTGCTCGGTGCAAGTTACAGAAGTGACACCAAAATTTTTCATGTTCTTTAAGGACCCCTTTAACACATTTAGATGGGTGGTTTGCTTGCAGCCTGAAATTCCCACGGGACTTTAATCTACGACATTTGCTCCCTGACTATGGTGAACTTTGTAGTAAATTTATTTTCTTTAATGACGAAATAAATCAGTCATATTCCGCGTGATGAGAGTGGTACAGTTTTGGGTGGTGAACCTTTGTAGAAAATTTAATTTCTGAAATGACGAAAAAAAGGCATATTCCGCGTGATGAGAGTGGTACAGGTTTGTGTTGTGAACATTTGTAGAAAATTTAATTTCTGTAATGACGAAAAAAAAGGCATATTCCGCGTGATGAGAGGGTACAGTTTTGGGTGGTGAACCTTTGTAGAAAATTTAATTTCTGAAATGACGAAAAAAAAGTCATATTCCGCGTGATGAGATGTACAGTTTTGGGTGGTGAACCTTTGTAGAAAATTTAATTTCTGTAATGACGAAAAAAAAAGGCATATTCCGCGTGATGAGAGGGTACAGTTTTGGGTGGTGAACCTTTGTAGAAAATTTAATTTCTGAAATGACGAAAAAAAGTCATATTCCGCGTGATGAGATGTACAGTTTTGGGTGGTGAACCTTTGTAGAAAATTTAATTTCTGAAATGACGAAAAAAAGTCATATTCCGCGTGATGAGATGTACAGTTTTGGGTGGTGAACTTTTGTAGAAAATTTAATTTCTGAAATGATGAAAAAAAAAGGCTCATTCCGCGTGATGAGAGGGGTACAATGTTGGGTTAACCTTTGTAGAAGGTGAGAAAGTGACACTTTTGCGAAAATAAACGAACTTTGTTCGCTTCTAAAGAGCACCATCATAACCTCTTTTGTATTGAGACAGAAGTAGATTTTGCAATTTCGAGACTCGTTGAAAGTTATTGCCTTCCAAAGGAGTAAAATTTTGAAAATTAGACTTTGAAACGGTCTATCTTCTTTTTGAAAAGCCTTTTTGCAATTCCGCTTCTGTCACATCACAATACAGTACACTAAGTTTACCTTCCTCGTGTATCAATTCCTGAAATTCTATATCCGCCGACGAAAGCTTGGACACAAAATTGCCGGTTTTGCCCCTTCCGAAGACTAACCGAGTCAACAAAGTGTATGACAACAGATGTTTTGAATCTAATTATGATAATTCGGGACATTGAATTGCACGTGCCGCAAAACGAAGAACAATAACTTTCTAATTACCAATACGCCGAAAACAAAATGTTTTGAATCGATTATAAATACCGTTATAAAAACACGTTCTTGTGAATATTTCGCGTACGGTCGGCATCAGTCGTCACGGTTCGTGCATACTCTTTAAATAAATACATACCTAATGAGAGCAAGGGTCCTGCGCGACCTTAAGAGAGAGTTGACTGTAGTATATTTATGATAGCGGTACTCCGAGTGAAACGCCGGCCTGGTAAGCCACTTGGCTTGTAGACAGACGTTTGGAGCGTTTTTCAAATTTATGTCAAACTAATAAAGTGTTAACGTTGATGTTGTGTCGAAAACCAAAACCAAAGTAATCATAAGCGTAATAACGCAATGAACCAAACACAACTCGAAGCAAATACACGTGGCCAGCGCCAAGCGCGGGAAAACGCGTGTGACCAAGTCGCGATTGGTTTTAGTTTTGCATATGATTGGTTGAGAAGGTGGCGCGGGTGTATGTAAAACCCGGAACACACCCGGAACACACCCGGAACACCCCGGAACACCCGGAACACCCCGGAACACCCCGGAACACCCCGGAACACCCCGGAACACCCCGGAACACCCCCGGAACACCAACAGAATACCCCAGGAACACAAAATATATAAAAATAATAATAAAATAATAATAAATAAATAAAATAAAAAACAAATATATTTATATCGTGGTTGAAGTAGTGAAATCGAACACGGTAAGCGGTCAAGAGCCGTTAACGAATCGACTGATACCGAACACTTCCGAAGATGCCCCGAAGATTTCCGAAGATGTACCGAAGATTTCCGAAGATGTCTCGAACACTTCCCAAGATTTCCGAAGATTTCCGAACACTTCCGAAGATGTCCCGAAGATTTCCGAAGGTATATCGAAGACTTCTGAAGATGTTCCGAAGATTTCCGTACGTTTTCAGAAGACCGAATTTTTCCGAAGATTCTTATCTAAGAGTGAATAAGTGGCAAAGGACCGCTCGAAATTCAAATGTTTGCCAATTGGCCAACGCCACAGAGCGTGACATTGAATTTGAGGTAATCGGAGGTCATTGCCATGTGCAATTTCGTAGACAATTGGTCATTTGTCAATCATGTCGTTGTTTGTTCAGTCGAACCTCCCTAACCTGAGTATCAGGCGAATTTTTCTGCGCTCTCTTTTACTCTTCGTCTTACGTAAGCGGACACCCTCGGGACCAGAGAAAAATTAGGGTCTTCTGAAAACGTGCGGAAATCTTCAGAACATCTTTGGAAGTCTTCGAGCCATCTTCGGAAATCTTCGGGACATCTTCGGAAGTGTTCGGGAAATCTTCGGAAATCTTCGGGCATCTTCGGAAGTGTTCGGGACATTTTCGTAAGTCTTCGGAAAATATTCGGGGCATCTTCGGAAGTGTTCGGTATCAGTCGATTCGTTAACGGCTCTTGACCGCTGACCATGTTCGATTTCACTACTTCAGCCAATATATAAATATATTTGTTTTTATTTTATTTATTTATTATTATTTTATTATTATTTTTATATTTTTTGTGTTCCTGGGTGTTCCGTTGGTGTTCCGGGGGTGTTCCGGGGTGGTTCCGGGAGTGTTCCGGGGTGTTCCGGGGTGTTCCGGGGTGTTTCCGGGTGTGTTCCTGGTTTTACATACACCCGGTGGCTCGCGAGTTTTTTTAACCAAACAAAGCGTAGTACTGTAGCGAAAGCAAAGCAATTCTGGATTTCTTTCGAAACGTAATGACAACTACTCTAGCTTCATTTAACCAATTTTATTTCCTCCACTCTATAAACAGTCTATGATAAACGTCATAAAATGTTTATTGTAACTGACCAATTAACAACTTATATTTGCTGGTCAGTCGACACAAGTAAGCTGTGACTTTTCAAGTCCCACAATTTTTTAATGAATTAAATAAAATGATAAACAAATAAGCGAGCTTTCGATCTATTTGTGTTAGGGAACCATCAAAGTCTTCCACATGAAACCCTTATGACTTGCCTCCGCTGCCCAAATCACGTTCAACGCAGGCTCAATATGAGATGCCGCTCTCCTCAAAGTTCGCAACACTAATCATAGTTGACTCATTTTAATTGTCGAATACGCGTAGTTGTCGACAACTATCTCCCAGGTCTGTCGAGGCCATTGTAGGAGCTATGTCACGATATCTTTAGTCATTTTTCCGATGTACAAAGTCGTTTTCAAATAGAAAGAAAGCCATAAAATAACAGTTTACTAAGGTAGAAAAACACCAAAGAGGTAATAATAAACCAAACAGGAACAAGGATGGTTGAGGATGGAGAAGATTAAGATGGATTGTGAACGACGAACTTTAAAAATTTAGGGTAAATTTTTCAAGATGCGCTAACCGTGACGTAGCTCCTTTAATCCCTCTAATGATCCACAGATTGTCAAGTAGACTGGTAACGAGAGTCCCCGGATATTGTCTTGATGTATCGCCAGATTCTCAGAACTAAAATTACAATAAATGTATGGAAATCAGTAGTGAGAATTAATGTTTCGATCTTGAGACCCTTGTGGTGTTCATCAGCTTGTCATTTCTTGATTGTTTCTCCTCGCTTGAGCGACTTTCGAGGCAGTTTTTCGTTCCAGGCTTGGCAGATGAAATCTCCCGCGTCCATTAGTTTGTCCAAGTTTACTCCCTTTTAGAATTAAAAACAGAAAATTAATAAGCTGGCGAAGGAAAGGAACGTTTTACATTACAGTTCGGGATTAGACAAAGTAACAACAACAACAACAACAACAGCAACAAATCCGGCGACAGCGTCGAAAGTGTTTGTTTAACCCATGCTGATCTTAACCCTTTCACTCCCAGAGTCAAACCTTGAGTCAATAAATGTGGTTCTAAATTTTGAGTCTGTGGATGAAACCCTAGTGTGTGACCATTTGTTTTTGACAATTTTGCAAAGTGAAATTCAAGATTTTTTCCTCCGTTTGAAACTTAGCAAGATATATCAAATACTCGAGACAGTGTTTCATCACATTTCCAAATACCTCAAATTTCGTCAAAAAATACTCCGCTGCGAGTTGTACTTTCATCTCTCTTCTCGGTGTTTGGAAATGTGATGAAACACTGTCTCGAGTGTTTGATATATTACTTCCAAAGCACACAGTGGTAAAGAGTGAATTTAACCATTTCACTCCCAGAGTCAAACCTTGAGTCGATAAATATGGCTCTAACTTTTGAGTCTGTGGATGAAACCCTATTGTGCGACCATTCAAATGAAAGCTACTTTACAGTACTTTCAAGTGGTGCTGTTTGTTTTTGACAACAATAAATCAACCTTGTATAAAAAATAATCAAAAATGAAAACAAACCGTCTCAAGGCCAATGCCATGCAGCATGTAGACGACATCTTCCGTAGCAACATTCCCAGATGCACCGCCGCGCGTATGGACAGCCACCCAGACCACTGACTGAAGCGTCCACTGTCCCGACACCCAACTGTTAACAGAAATTACAACAACTGATTAACTCAGTACTCATCCTTGTTGATGCCACACGAGGCTTGGGTAACGTACATAAATACACGTTGCCACGGGTTTAACGTAATACACGTTACACGAAATTGCACGTTTAAAACTTTTGACGGTGGGCAATTTGACAAGAGATTGTGGCCTAATTTATATGTCGCATTAAGTCGCATTTCAGTCGCGTCGAATGTAATCCAAGGCGCAGAAATCTCGCTGATGTTACATGATTCAACTACGTTGCAGTACACCATGGAAGCAACGTGTTCTACTTTGCTATTTGTGGCGACATTGCGCTGATTTTAAGCGATTTCTCATGTACAAATCAACTTTTCCAAACACCTCAAATTTCGTCAAAAATACAGTGCTACACGTCCGCATTTTCAACTCTCCTCTCGGTGTTTGAAAATGTGATGAAACACGCGGACTCACGTGTTTGAGATATTACTTGGAAGAAAAGATCGCTCGCATAGGCGCATCTTCGCGTATGTGCAGTAGAACCTCAAATTTCGTCACTTCGCTGCACGTCCTATTTTCAACTCTCTTCTCGTGTTTGGAAATTTGAAGAAACACGTCTCTCGTGTTTGATATATTACTTCCCCTGTGAAAGCAAGAGATCGCGCGAGCGAGGCGCGGCTTAACAGAGAGGCGCGGCTTAACTGCAAAGATCGTCAGCAAAAGAAATATAAATCGGCGATGAGTACATGCTTTCTAACCCAGCCACATACCTCGAACTTTATCAGTTAAATATTTTGCCAGGTTTCTTTAATTAAAAAACGTAACCATTTCAGAAATCAATTTTTACGCGACATCAGATTCACTCACAAAACACTGTAGATAGCGCTAGCGCCTTTTTCGTGTTACTTCATGTACAGTTTGTATGTGTTTATTAGGGACTGTTTATATGGAGAAACGTTGTCCCTGGTAGGAGGGTCACCCTCCATACCGAGTAACCCCGGGCGAGATAACTTTTCATACATTTCTTTATAAATAGCAGCGAGCCGTTTACATGAGAAATCGCAAAGTTGGCTCGGGGCTAGGGTAACCCTGGGTGGAGGGTTACTCGCTTTGAATGTTGGGTGACCCTGGGGGGCAGGCCAACTTTTTTCCATATAAACACTATGCCTATTGTTGTTTCACCTACCGGCACCTACCAGGGACAAGTCGGGACATACAGAGCATGCGCGAACCCGAGAGGGCTAAGTTTTTGGCTCGGTCAACAGGGACAACTTTTTTTCATGTAAACACTTGGTAAAATATGGCTTGGGGGGAGGATAACCTTCCTACCAGGGACAACTTTTTTCATGTAAACACTTGGTAAAATATGGCTCGGGGGGAGGGTAACCCTCCTACCGGGGACAACTTCTCTCCATGAAAATAGCCCTTACTTACTTGCAATGCAGTGAGAATGTTTGCCAAAGCTTGACCATATGTGTCGTGACAGTGAATAGCCAGATTACTGACCGGGACAGTCGCTAACACACGCCTCCAACATGGTTTGAGTCGAACCTAGTAAACGTTAACGTTCAACACTATTAGTTCCAAAGTCAAGAACAATATTATATCCATACAGTTTTTTTCATACATTTTCTGTAATTCACAATGCGTCAAAACATGCCTGCTCAACATACAGAATATCTCTAACCTGGAGTTTCCAACACCAATGGTATCTCCAAGAGACACTTCATAACATCCCAAGTCAAACAAGTGCTTTGTTACCTACACAGAAAGAAGCCCCGCATTATTGTTTTATAGAACTACATTTCTTGTAATCGTAATCTGATATCACACAGAAAAATCATCAGCCATGAAAGGTCTGGCCTGCGAACGCAGACGTATTTCCGGCTCGAGTTTCCCCCCGCCAAAATGTTTTCGGCGGCGAAACTCGAGCCGGAAATACGTCTGCGTTCGCATGCTATGAAAGGTCATTCTCCTGGCTTTGTCTGTATTCCCTTTTTCCATGTGTCCAGTGCCCCCAAAATTTTGCATGGCCATTTTCCCTCTCAATTTATTTTGCATCTCGACCGACAAACTCAGTAGGGAAAGAGGGGACTGCTTGTAGTCTTAAATCTATATTAGAGAGTTGTCCGTACAGAGAGGTTCAACACTATATATCGATCTTTTGACCTGCATTCCATGAACACCAATGCCTGGGGGGTACTCAAAAAAGTTTTATACGGCCCGGAAGCTCCGCCCAGAGGTCCAACCCCTTACCCTTTTACATACCATTTTTGACAGAAATGGTACCCCTTTCATATACCTTCCATAGAAATTATGAAAATGGTACCCCTTCCACATACCTACAGTAGAAACACTGCATCCCTTTTCTATACCCTTGGAATGAACTTAATGAACAATATATATCCCCAGAAGGAAGTGGAAGGAAGCTGTCTTACGATGGCTAAGAACTTCAAAACCTGCAGTCCACCTCATACCTAAATGACAGATTTCTCTACCCTTTTCTATACTCCAACTCGTGAAATTCCTACCCTTTTCTATACTCCAACTCGTGAAATCCCTACCCTTTTATATACCTCCAGTTTGAAAAGGTACCCCTTTCGGGCGGAGCCTCCCCGTATAGTCCATTATAGGGAGTACCCCCCGGGCACCAATGCTACATGCATCTGGACACCATTTTGGTGTTATTTTAATCAGATTTTAATCAAATTCATGACCACTACACTCAAAACAAACTAAGAAAAAAGGCCTAGGTAAGGTTTCTAAATCTCACCATTGCCACAGCCTTTGGAGAAATAGATCCCTCATATGGACAGCCGACCACACAAGAAACATATCTACAGGTACGGAAACATTTAAAAAACATTTCTCAGTCATGAACTTTTGAAATTTGAATCAAAGAATTGCAACAGCCCCCCCCCCCCCCCCCCACCCACTCTCCCCCCCCTCCCCTCCCCCAGCCATTTTTCAACTGTAACAACCGTACAATGAAACAAATTTGGAAAGCTGACGTTTGGTGTTGAGACTGAGACTTCCTTTGAGCGACCAATTGCAAGTGGGGTTTTAAGGTTAATCATGATGGCATCTCTTTGTTGTGAAATATTCATGTACAATAATTTTATTGTATAAAAGACTGAAAATCTCACCCTCTCACTGGAATGCTGTTTTTTCTGGCGGCTTCACAAACAGTTTCAAACCTCTGCAGGCTTTTCTGATATGGAGCAGTTAATATTTTTTCCTTTGGGTGAAAATAATTTTAATTAGCAATTTATTTAATTATGGCAAACTGGTTCATCACGATCAATATCATGAATCACAGCTAGCTGTTTATTCTGACTAGAACTTTCCAGGATTTCTGGCATACGAACCCTACAGATAATCCAAATTCTGTTGGTCAATTTCAGGACTACATATAGACTGCAAGCAGTCCCTCTTTGGATAGTAGAGCGAGCGCGAAGTGCGAGTGAGTGGAAATCAAGCGTGGAGCACGAGCGAGTGGAAAGCCCCGCCCGCGCTCAATTTCCGCTCACTCTTCGCTCGCTCTACTATCCGAAAGAGGGAGTGCTCACAGTCTATAGGCTATATACAGTAGTTCTTGGTTTTCATTAGCTCACCTACGGAAGGATTCTGATGCTGCACCAAAGATGGCCACTTCTTTCACCCCACAGTCCATCTAAAGAAGAAAAAACGCGTACTATTAGTAAAATAAAGACAATAAGTGTTGGATAAAATCTAAGACACGGAAATTACTAGCTACTAACCGCTGCTTCAAACCTTTGAGGTTTGGAGTTAGCGCTGGGTATGAAATGCCTGGAATCTTGTTTATTCTTCTCATGACGTCTTCATGGTCAGCCATCTATGACAGTACCAATGGAAGATAAAAATAAAAAGAGTATTGATTAACAGCTGCAGACCAATTCTCCACTAGGAGAAATTAATGGACAATGGTGATGATGATGATGATGATGATGATGATCTAATTAGCTCAAAACACCACGGTTTGTTTAACATTTACCTTAAAGTTTAATCAACGTCAAGTTGATAATCTGAAAAGTTCTACATGCAATTAAGTGTCTCACTCAGCAGCCAACGCAGCACAACAGTTTCTTTAGAAACGAATCGCTTTGTATATAGATCTAGACAGCACTTAGTCCCCAGGGAGGGAGTAAGGGGACTCCCACATAACAGTGACGCATAAAAGTGACGGGATGATCATGACCATCAAACATTTTGAAAGGAGCCATTTTGTGTGTGTGGCTCAAATTCATTTTCAACCCTAAGAGGTAGATGCCGGTCCGTACACTTCGGGTTTTGGCACCAGTTTTCTGTCATCTTGTCAGTCATCTTGTCAGTTTCTGTCATCTTTTTCCACAGATGAATTCCCTAAAAGGTACCAGGAAAACTCTATTGGTGGAGGTTTTAGGTTTTAACACCATATGTGGTACAATGAAATCACAAATTTTAACCCCTAAAAGACATGTCAATTACCCCTGTCACTTTTATATGGGAGTCCCCCCCTGCATAGACTTTAAGTCACAGTACAATACCTGTGGAACCCATTTTGGAGAAACGAACTGTTTGCTTCAATTGACTGAAGGCCAGTCTCCGACAGCATGTCAATCAACTTGATCTTTGTCTCAGCTGGAACAATCCTCTGTAAAACAGCACCACAAGGTAATGAACTCTGACTTTGAGTGCCAAGCTTTACAATATCAACTCATGTATCCTTATAGTAAGGCTGGTTTTCACCAGCGAAAAAGCATAAACACAAGCAACATATGCAGATGCAGTAACGTGTTGATCATTAGTGCCTTTTGTTAGAATAAAACAGAACAAAAGGCACTAATGATCAACACGTTTACAAGTCTAACGCATGTTGCTTGTGCTTTTGCTTAATTATGTTGCAAGTGAAAACCAGGCTTTATGTGCTTACACACGTTTCTTTTAATGTATGTTGGTTAACTGAGAATTTGGTGGAAGTCATCAAGGTAATAACTCCTGGTTAGTGGTCATGGTTGATACAGGGTAAGATCATGCTAGCTGTGCTCAACACCTTGTCTGTTCGGATGATCTCATACTAATCATACGGGACATTTAAGGTGCTAGCAGCTGATCACTGAAAAACAAAAATAATTTTGCTGAACAGCGAAATAAATAAATGTGTGATCAGCTGCACCTTGAACATGGTGCTGACAGTCAGTGTTAATATTCCATTCATTCACAGGAGTTGCGAGAGATGGCGCAGTGGCGAGAGTGCTCGCCTCCCACCAATGCGGCCTACTGTTCGAATCCCGGACCCAGCGTCATATGTGGGTTGTTGGTTCTTGTCCTTTTGCTCAGAGGCTTTTTCTCCGGGTTCTCCGGTTTTCCTCCCTCCTCAAAAACCACATACATTTCTAATTCCAATTCGATCTGGGATCCGAGAGTAACCACGCTTTCCCAAGAACACTTGTAACACAATGACCCTGGCCAGCGCATCGAACATGTACCACTCGATCCGGAGTCTTCCCTGCTAGCAGAGTGTCCTTTCCATTATGTTGAGATGGGAAGAAAAGAAGACCTCTGCCCTGACTCAAAATGATGTTTGATGTAACCGCCATCCATGATCGTGGACCAAATAAACCGTTTTTGAAACCAGTTGTCGCGAAGTATTCAGTATGCATGCCTAATGGAATTATCGCTGACTGATAACTGAGCCACATTGACAAACAGCATGCTGTTCAATGTGGCCGCTGGTGAATGTTGACCGCACATGTGACATACAACACAACAATCACGTACGAAAGTTTGTTTGGTCCACTTAATAACGCTAATGCATGCTCAATAGAAACCATTTCGAGTCAGAGCAGAGTCTTCTTTTCCTTCCCGCCTAAACTTATCGAAAAGGAGACTCTGCTAGCAGGGAATCCAGAGTCCATCACACTAACCATTAGCCAACATGGTGCCTGGCAAAATTTTGATACATTGTATATCAAAATTCTAACTTGGCTTAAACGGCAAATGATCAATTTAAATTATTCATCCCTGAACCTGAGTGAGATTTTCTTTTTCTTTATTCCCCTAAACCTCGGAAACTAGCCTGCGAGCAAGCTCTCTTGGCGTTTTTTTGGGGAAAAGAGAAAGAGCGGGGTAAAGAGAGCTTGCACTAATGTCTCAGAATTTTGAATGCCGCCCTTCAAAACCCCCCGCCGTTTCCAGATTTTGAGCTGTCAAAATTTGGTCAATTGAAACTTCGTGGTCGTCTCAATTTCTACATACGCAATGCCTTGTATTCGATCTCACATGCTCGAAAGTCGTTTCTCGAAAAGTACTAAAACGGTCGAATCGAAAAACATCTCTTTCGATAGGGGTTTCAAAGCGCAGGACAGCTAGAATATTTGTTCCCCGTTTGTTAGAAATTCCGCTCTGAAATTTCTGTTGCAAGATTTTGCATATTTAAT
Organism: Desmophyllum pertusum; assembly: GCA_029204205.1. Classification (NCBI taxonomy): domain Eukaryota; kingdom Metazoa; phylum Cnidaria; class Anthozoa; order Scleractinia; family Caryophylliidae; genus Desmophyllum; species Desmophyllum pertusum. Next base: position 26,214 of record MU826401.1, read on the forward strand.
TACAAAAGCCAGTGTGTAGTATTTCCCAGTATGCTACAAAAAATGTTGTTTCTCCCGGAACTACCGTACCATTTGACTCGAGAGAGGTCTCTTTGGAAAGCATTTTCAAAGCACTGAACAGAAAAAAATATTTAGTACTTGCCCCTTCGAAGTTTACTTCCAAAATACCTGAACTAATTTTTCTGCATGAGTGATGAACACTAAAGCGTCATGTTTGCTAAGAAGACGTCATCAATTAATTAATTTCCACCAATCAGCATTTCGCGTCGATTTTTTGAGCGCAGATATTCAAAACTCTGAGACATCGTTGCAAGCTCTCTTTCACTTTCCCGCCTCCCCACCCCCCCCCCCCAAAAAAACCCAGAGAGCTTGCTCGCAGGCTACTCGGAAACAAGTAATAATTTTTAATACACCAAAACAGGCCGATAATGTCCAGTAGAGGTGACAGAATGACCAATTTAACGTACCGTTTCATTCTGCAGTCCATCTCTAGGTCCCACTTCTACAATTTTCACTTTCTTTACCAGCTGACTGATGGGCTAAAGAGTAAGCATGAAAATACCATAAACGTTTTTTTAAAAGGCCTTTTACTGAGGTGGGGTGGGGTAAATGCGAGGGGGTACCAGGGGTGGGGGGAGGGGACTGATATTTTCAAATCATAAATTATCTGCACAAACATCTTGGAAATGGTGGGCTTATAAAAAAATATGATACTCGCTCTTATATTTGTTTGTGTTTGGTTTTGTAATTTGTTCGATCATTCGCATAGGATCATAGGAATGTCGTAAGTGTCTTTATAATTATTAATTTGCCATGTTTTTGGAGGTCAAGAAAAGCAGCTGAAGTTTGAATTGTTTACTTATTGGACATAGTAAACGATCTTTGTTAAAATCAATATAAACATGACCTTACCTTGCTGGAGAACTGCCTCAAGCTTGTTCGAATCATCCGTGCTGTGAAATCGACTTTTAGGCGATTTTTCGTGTGTGCTGTAATATGACGTGGTCACTAACACATGAGCCTGCGATAACCATAAAATTCATCCCCAGGGATAACCGCGCTGTGGAGAGGGGGGCTTATTAAAAAGGGGACTGAGTGTTTTCACATTTGGATTATACAGTTCAGTAACACAGTAACCAGTTTGATCTGTTAAAGGGGCAGTATCACGAGAATTCTCCCAAGTGTTTGTGTAAACTACGCCCCCTTGAATTACGAAGGTGACTCGCTGATGCACAAAATCAATTCATTATTCTGTGGTGGGAACAAACCAGAATCATTGTTTTTGAGCTATTTTTCCCAAGAACACCGCAAAACTTGAAAACGTCGGCCCGACTTTTTCAAGTTTTATTCCACTTCCTTCTTACCCGTCCTTAGTCAAATAAATGTTTTAACAGTATTTCTGTACTAGTATAGTAACTTTTAGCAAGACCAGGCCACTATTAGTGGATTTCCATTGATACAAACACTTCTGCTAGGATGTTTAAGTAGTACTAAATATTGTAGCCTGTGTGGCAGGCGTAGAAAGGGGATAGGGGAGTTCTAGCGCGAAGCGCGATACCGTCCCATTTTTCCGCCGATCGCGCTCTCTCCTCGCGCTCGCCGAACTCCCCTTTCTACGCCTGCCACGCAGGCTATAAATCTTGGTGACACTGCCCCTTTAACGTGGCAGAAATCAGTTAGGGAACGCGAAATCTTTACCCCGATTTTATGAGCTGCTTGTTGCCTTTAATTCCGAAAATCCTAGGTGGCCTTTTTCGTGCCATGACATTTTTATCTCTTGGAAAACAACAGGCATTAATTTTCCCATGTTACGAAAGTTTTCGTTGCGTAGTAGGCGCGGGATATTGAGCGCGAGTTGGAAATGCGGGTATGAGAGAACGTCGAAAAGACACGCGAGGCGAGAAATGGGGAACAACATTTAGCTTTTTCCTTCTTCCTCGCGCGTCTTCCCTCTCGCGTGTCTTCCTCGCGCGTGTCTTCCCTCGCGCGCCCCTAAAAACTCGCGCTCATTTCCATTCCAGCGACCCGGCTACGCGCAGGCTATGAACTTGGGAGTGTAGTCCCGACTACAAGCAGTCCCTCCCTCTTTCCTTTAGTTCATCGAACGAGAAACAAAAATTAAGTTAGCCTACGTACAGATGTCTCCTATTTTCTTGCTTCACGCGGGAAACTGACTTCACTTTTCCGCGTGAGAGGAAAATTGCGCCTCGATCGTCTCCAGATTTCGCGCCACCCATTTTCCCCTCACACTTTATTTTGCTCGAAAGGACTAAGGGAAAGAGGGACAGCTTGTAGTCTACCGTATATATGTAGTGGGCAGCACTTGAAATAGGGCGTAACCTCATGAAAGAGTCACCCAACGCCTGCCTTGGAACACGAGGTTATCACCCGAGTCCGAATTACTATTCGGTTCAATCGGATGACTTGGATTTTCCCGCCAACGGCAAAAATCCCACTTTTGTCGTTTGGAGTAGTTTCGAACTTGTTTTGAACGTGTGTGATTTTTTTTTTTTGCCATTTGTCTAATGGTTTATTTAATGTTAGTAAAAATAAACAAAATCAACGCAAGCTGACGTTTGCCGCTTGCAGTAGAACGTCGTGCTTAAACGTCACGCACGTTGTGTATCTAGAAAAAAAATAGCCTAAAGTGAGCTCGGCAATCCGTGTTAATCTTCTCCATCCTTGTTCCTGTTTGGTTTCTTATTACCTCTGGTGTTTTTCTACCTTTTAAACAATTGGTTTTAGCAGGAGCCCTTGGTTTTAGGTTTTTTTCAATTTGAAGATCATTTTGTACCTCGCAAAAATGACTGTAAAAATATTGTAACTCTTTTAATACAGTCGAAGCTCTCTGAGCGGACACTCTCGTAAACGGACAGCTCTACTTACGGCCACCTTGACAAAACCCGTTTGAACTCTAGCTCATACAAACTCTGTACAGTCGAAGCTCTCTGAGCGGACACTCTCGTAAGCGGACAGCTCTACTTACGGCCGCCTTGACAAAACCCTGTTTGAACTCTAGCTCATACAAACTCTGTACAGTCGAAGCTCTCTGAGCGGACACTCTCGTAAGCGGACAGCTCTACTTACGGCCGCCTTGACAAAACCCTGTTTGAACTCTAGCTCATACAAACTCTGTACAGTCGAAGCTCTCTGTGCGGACACTCTCCTAAGCGAACAGCTCTACTTACGGCCGCCTTTACAAAACCCTGTTCGAACTCTAGCTCATACAAACTCTGTACAGTCGAAGCTCTCTGAGCAGACACTCTCGTAAGCGGACAGCTCTACTTACGGCCGCCTTGACAAAACCCTGTTTGAACTCTAGCCTCATACAAACTCTGTACAGTCGAAGCTCTCTGAGCGGACACTCTCGTAAGCGGACAGCTCTACTTACGGTCGCCTTGACAAAACCCCGTTTGAACTCTAGCTCATACAAACTCTGTACAGTCGAAACTCTCTGAGCGGACACTCTCGTAAGCGAACAGCTCTACTTACGGCCGCCTTTACAAAACCCTGTTTGAACTCTAGCTCATACAAACTCTGTACAGTCGAAGCTCTCCGAGCGGACACTCTCGTAAGCGGACAGCTCTACTTACGGCCGCCTTGACAAAACCCCGTTTTGAACTCTAGCTCATACAAACTCTGTATTTACATATTCCCGTAAGCAGACAGTTCCAGTTGCGGCCATTTTTTCTGCTTCCCGCTTACGGGAACTTCGACTGTATTTAATTTGCTATGTAGAATTGATTCGGGCGACTATCTCGGAGAGAGAATCTCTATTTACAAGAGCACTGTCGCCAGGGTACAAGGAAATATTTTTAAATTCTTGCTAAATATTGGAATAAACGTTATAGATATTGACACTTGAATAAAGGTTTCATTCATTTCATTTAAAAGGAATTACATATTGCAACAAGAGCTAATTTACAAATACTGAAACCTTAACATATTCAAGGTTGTCCATATTGTATCCCATTTCCATCCTTGCTTCCCAATGGATTATAGTAATTCTGCGATAACTATTCTACAAAATCAAACCATTATATTGTTGGGTTTCCTATAACCTGAGTGAAACCGACGTCCCCCGTCTTTGCGAGCTTTCTTTCCTCGCTCGAGAAAAATCTGAGATTCTAAAAAATTCTAAAAATTCCATACTGGATGACGTAGCTATACAGAGAACCGTGCAGTGTCTCTGATTGGTTGCTGGTTGGTGTTGAATTTTCGCGCGCAAGTAACAACCAATCAGAGACACTATACACTATGTGGAGGTAGCTCACCAGTGGCGGATTTTTTTTTGATAGAACAAGCGGGGAAAGAATTGAACGCGCGTAGATAGAGGTCTGTTTTAACCCTTTCACTCCCAGAGTCAAACTTTCAGTCGATAAATGTGGTTCTATTTGAGTCTGTGGATGAAACCCTAGTAATGTGACCATTCAAATGAATGCTATTCAGCAGTACTTTCAAGTGGTGCTGTTTTATTATGCTGCTTATAACTTTTGTGTCTGTGGATGAAACCCTAGTCTGTGACCATTCAAATGAAAGCTATTGAGTAGTACTTTCAGGTGGTGCTGTTTGTTTTTGACAATTTTTGAACTTAGCACTCTTGGGAGTGAAAGGAGTTAATACTCAGGTTGGGTTTAATTTGTACGATCTGGGTAGCGTTTTAGACGTCTAAAAGTGATGCTAATATTGGATGACTGTGTCCCTTGTGTAGGCAGTCGAGAGTGAGACAGGTTTATTACAAGTTCTTTTCCTCTAGAACAATTCTCCAATGGGAGCGTGGTTGAGCCAGAGTTGATGCATGAATGTGTACAAATTGTCGCTCAACGAAACCTGAAAGAAGACAGAAACATGATCTAATTAACTGGAAAACGATACATGATAATATAAGAATCAGGTACAACTGTTAACAATACTGTTAAACTTGAGTAAGTAACAGTATTACAGTGAACTTGAGTTACGCTTACCTTATACGGGAGTAGGATTTAAAGCTCTGAGATGGTCTTGTCTAAAAACTTTGAGAGGAATTCTTAACTCGTTCTCGAATCTCTTTTAAAGGCGGCAACGGACTGCAAATCTATTGAGAAACAAAAACGATAACAAAACTCTTCAGGATAAAGCCTTCACCAAACAAGAACGACAGTTGGCAATTGACTCGACGACTCTCGCGCTCACTCATTGAATCACTAAAAAGAAATAGAATGCTCGCGAATACGTGTCGAGACGGTGTCGGCAGGTCTCGCCGACGTAACAAGCATTACAGCTTGCGCAAGTAGACACTGATTTTTGCCATTCTCAGTTAGAAAATGTTTTCACATCTGTAAGATGTCAGATCGTTTTATACCAACGCAAGTCTGCTAGTGTGTTACTCACGCTTGCCCTCTTTCCAGAAAACATGGTATAACCTTCTCTACATGTGAAGGACACACATACGCTCGCTTAGCTCGTCAAATGGATGCCGGCATAACACGCGTTTTTCCTGGAGACGGAGGGGGCTCGTCACACCTCAACATAAGATCAAGAAGAGCACGGCCTGAAAAACACAACGACACTTATGCTACGTTTACACGAACGCGGTTTCAAATCTACTCGTTACATGATTCCATAACCGTGTCCAAACGTTACACGGTTACAAAGCGTTTACACGAAAACGATTATTCCTTTATCTGGAATCTGGACACGAAAATACCTTGAAAGTCCTTGAAGCGCCGCCATTTTTATTCCGCAACATCGCGGAACGTAAAGAAACCAGCCGGGAAAAGAAGCAAGCGCTGCGTTCGTCATTTTTTAGCATTTTAAGCAGTGGTGATTCTTTCCGCCAAGATTGACGCCTCGCTTTTTCCGCGCCAAAATCCAATCGTTTTCAAATCTAACAAGGCTACTCCCGTTTACACGGCACTCGTAACCGTATCGTTTTGAAACGCTCTTCACTTTTAAAACCTTTTTCAAACGAGACGGTTTCGCATCGTCGCCATATAGACGGAGTAATTCTAATTGTGTTTTTCATATCGTTGTGTTTTTCATATGTGTTTTTCGTATCGAAAACGGTACGGTTACAGTTCATGAAAGCGTGTCCGTGTAAACGGGGCGTTAGGTCGTTTATACTGTGATCAACCGTTTTAGGTTGGTTGGGTTGGATGAGTTTTCGTGTTCTATGGAAACATCGTTTTAGGTTGGTTTGGTTAAAGTGTCCCAAAAGAACAAAAGAACACTTTTCAAACCGTTTTCGGTTGAAACAATCAACAATCCTTTCAACAGAATTAACTGAAAAAGGTTGATCCCAGTAGAACACAGCCTAACAGTTTCAACTCTCTTCTCGGTGTTTGGAAATCGGATGAAACACCGTTTCTCGTGTTTGATATATGGCATAACAAATTTAAATAGTTACTGGATATCTTTCATAATATTGCTAGTGAGGACGGACAGAGTTTTTTGTTAACAAACAGAAATGATCATGTTTAGACCCTTACCGTCTCCGCCATATAAGCGAAATGCTTCTTTTTTTCCTGGTATTGTAACTTTCTCGATGTCCCTGACTCAGTTTCATCCTTGCGTCGCATTTAACTCCACAAGCTGCAAAAGATAGGAAAACATCCACACAAATTATCCTAAGTTCGTCGTATGTAATTCGTCTCAATCGTCACCAATCTTAACCATCCTTGTTCCGGTTGGTTTATTTTTAATTCTGTTGGCAGTTTTCTACCTTAGTAAACTGTTATTTTGGGATTACTTCGATTTGAAGGTAATTTTGAGCATCACAAAGGGTTAGGGTTAGGTTTACTAATTTTTTTTATCGTGAAATAGCTTCTTTACCAAAGTCACGAGTATTACCATTTACAGTGGGCTAGTTTCCCATTTGTCTTCATTAAAAAGAACCAAGTGTGTGATCTGGTTCGGGACCTTTATGTCTAAGGTCGGGTTCATTGTGTTGTGTTCTTGGGCAAGATACTTTACTCTCACAGTGCCTCTCTCGCATCCAGGAATATAAATGGGTACCAGGCGACAAAATGTTGGGGGGTAACCTGCGATGGACTAGCATCCCATCCAGGGGGATTTAAGCAATGACTCCTAGTCGGCTTCGTGCTAAGGACACCGGGATAAGCTCCGGCAGTGTGGGCCAGTTTGGCCAAGGTGCGGCTTTGCCTACCTTGAATACACATCCCAGTGCAGGCTGCTTTTGACAGGTGACAAGATGAGTGCCTATGCCGAACGAATCTATGGCATGACCCTGGAAACAAATATATAATAATACTGAAAGGTTATCTGAAGAACACAAAGCATACCAGTAAAGTTATGCTTCGGTTAATACGCAGAAATATACGAGTATGTAAAGTTGCTGGCAGTTTTGGAGTTGTCAAACGTATCTCAATCTTCAGTGTATTCCGATTCCTGTATCCCTTTTACAGTCAGCGTAGTTAGAAATTAACAGTACATCTCTCGCCTTGTGGACACCCCGTTATTACAGACACCCACTATTACGGACAAAGCCCAGCCCTCTCCCGGTGAAAGCTAACGAGGTTTGACTGAAAATGACTCCCGCTATTGCGGACTCTCGCTATTACGGACTCTAAAACTACATCAGAGGGTATCCGCTATAACGAGAGTTGACTGTGTTTTGTTTGACTGTGTTTTGTTTTGGATTATACAACAAATATAATTTATAATTTATTCCCCAACACTTAAAACCAAAGTTACCTGTTGGTTTAGTGAGAAGAGTGTGTCCTCGTTAATATCATTACTTGCAACAATACTTCTCGTTTTAAACCAGGGTAAACCAAACCTTGATAAGACAAAATAATCGCAAAGATAAATTTTAGGAACATTAAAAAGCCAGTAGATTGGTGACTGCCACTTAGTCAGTGAGAGATGCGGCAGCCTAACGGTTAGTGTGTTGGACTCCGGATCGAGCGATACGAGTTTGAGCGCTGGCCGGGGTCACTGTGTTGTGTTCTTGAGCAAGACACTTTACTCTCACAGTGCCTCTCTTCCAACCAGGGAGTATATATGGGTACCGGCAACAAAATGCTGGGGGTAACCTGCGATGGACAAGCATCTCATCCAGGAGGAGTAGCAAATACTCCAAGTTGAAGCCATTTATGATAAATAACATTCCTGGGTTTATTAACCCTTTTCACTCCCAAGAGTGCTAACTTCAAAAACTAAGAAAAAAATCTTGAATTTCATTTTGCAAAATAGCACTGCTCAATAAGCTTTCATTTGAATGGTCACACACTAGGGTTTCATCCACAGACGTAAAAGTTAGAACCGCCTTGTACAGCATAATACACAGTACCACATGAAAGTACTGCTCAAAAGCTTTCATTTGAATGGTCACACACTAGGGTTTCATCCACAGACGTAAAAGTTAGAACCGCCTTGTACAGCATAATACACAGTACCACATGAAAGTACTGCTCAAAAGCTTTCATTTGAATGGTCACACACTAGGGTTTCATCCACAGACTCGAAAGGTACAACCACAGTTATTGACTCAAGGATTGACTCTGGAGTGAAAGGGTTAACGTAATGTTAACGGTATGTACTTACACTTCAGCTACTTTTTGCAGTGATCTTCTTATTTGTAATGATGTGTACGCTAAATCTCCTGAATCAAGCCTGACTCCAATGGCCTGGTAACCAAAATCATTCAAAGCCTAAAGCCACTGCACAGAAACCAGGAAGACCACTCCTAGATACAAAACAACAAATCAAAAGAGTTAAGGCAGAAAATGTCAGATAAAGTAGCTTCTTATTATTTAACGTCGATAGGCTCGCTTTGCGTGCGAAGACGATTTTAAAGCGTCAATAGATCCGCAATGCGTGCAAACACGATAGATAACTGTGTAGCCTCAGTAGGCCCGCAATGCGTGCAAAGACGATTATCTAGCGTCAATAGGCCCGCAATGCGCGCTGAGACACAACATAATCATCTAACGTCAATAGGCCCGCAATGAGTGCAAAGACGATATATAATTATCTAGCGTCAATAGGCCCGCAATGCGTGCAAAGACGATTATCTAGCGTCAATAGGCACGCAATGCGTGCAGAGACACAAGATAATCATCTAACGCCAATAGACCCGCGATGCGTGCAAAGACGATACATAATTATCTAGCGTCAATAGGCCCGCAATGCGTGCAAAGACGATTATCTAGCGTCAATAGGCACGCAATGCGTGCATAGACATAAGATAATCATCTAACGTCAATAGGTCCGCAATGCGTGCAAAGACGATAGATAACTGTGCAGCCTCAATAGGCCCGCAATGCGTGCAAAGACGATTATCTAGCGTCAATAGGCCCGAAATGCGTCCAAAGACGATAGATAATTATCTAACGTCAATAGGCCCGCAATGCGTGCAAAGACACTAGATAATTATCTAGCGTAAATAGGCCCGCAATGCGTGCAAAGACGATAGATAACTGTGTAGCCTCAATAGGCCCGCAATGCGTGCAAAGACGATTATCTAGCGTCAATAGGCCCGCAATGCGTGCAGAGACACAAGATAATCATCTAACGTCAATAGGCCCGCGATGCGTGCAAAGACGATACATAATTATCTAGCGTCAATAGGCCCGCAATGCGTGCCAAGACGATAGATAACTGTGCAGCCTCAATAGGCCCGTAATGCGTGCAAAGACGATTATCCTAGCGTCAATAGGCCCGCAATGCGTGCAAAGCGATAGATAATTATCTAGCGTCAATAGGCCCGCAATGCGTGCAAAGATGATAGATAATAATCTAGCGTCAATGGGCCCGCAATGCGTGCAAAGACGATAGATAAACTATCTAGCGTCAGTAGGCCCGCAATGCGTGCAAAGACGATAGATAATAATCTAGCATCAATAGGCCCGCAATGCTTGCAAAGACGATAGATAATTATCTAGCGTCAATGGGCCCGCAATGCGTGCAAAGACGATAGATAACTATCTAGCGTCAGTAGGCCCGCAATGCGTGCAAAGACGATAGATAATAATCTAGCGTCAATAGGCCCGCAATGCTTGCAAAGACGAGTAGATAATTATCTAGCGTCGTCAATGGGCCCGCCAATGCGTGCAAAGACGATAGATAATTATCTAGCGTCAATGGGCCCGCAATGCGTGCAAAGACGATAGATAATTATCTAGCGTCAATAGGCCCGCAATGCGTGCAGAGACACAAGATAATCATCTAACGTCAATAGGCCCGCGATGCGTGCAAAGACGATTATCTAACGTCAATAGACCCGCAATGCGTGGCAAAGACACTAGATAATTATCTAAAGTCAATAGGTCCGCAATGCGTGCAAAGACGCTAGAATAACTATCTAGCGTAAATAGACCCGCAATGCGTGCAAAGACGATAGATAACTGTGTAGCCTCAATAGGACCGCAATGCGTGCAAAGAACGATTATCTAGCGTCAATAGGCCCGCAATGCGTGCAAAGACGATTATCTAGCGTCAATAGGCACGCATTAGAGCACAAGATAATCATCTAGCGTCAATAGGCCCCGCAATGCGTGCAAAGACGCTAGATATATTATATAACGTTAATAGGCCCGACAATGCGTGCAAAGGACGATAGATAACTATCTAGTGTCAATAGGCCCGCAATGCGTGCAAAAGACGCTATATAATTATCTAACGTCAATAGGCCCGCAATGCGTGCAAAGGACGATAGATAATTATCTAGCGGTCAATAGGCCCGCAATGCGTGCAAAGAAGATAGATAATTATCTAGCGTCAATAGGCCCGCAATGCGTGCAAAGACGATAGATAATTATATAACGTTAATAGGCCCGCAATGCGTGCAAAGAAGATAGATAACTATCTAGTGTCAATAGGCCCGCAATGCGTGCAAAGACGCTATATAATTATCTAACGTCAATAGGCCCGCAATGCGTGCTAAGACGATAGATAATTCATCTAGCGTCAATAGGCCCGCAATGCGTGCAAAGACGATAGATAATTATCTAGCGTCAATGGGCCCGCAATGCGTGCAAAGACGATAGATAATTATCTAGCGTCAATAGGCCCGCAATGCGTGCAAAGACGATAGATAACTGTGTAGCCTCAATAGGCCCGCAATGCGTGCAAAGACGATTATCTAGCGTCAATAGGCCCGCAATGCGTGTAAAGACGATTATCTAGCGTCAATAGGCACGCAATGTGTGCAAAGACACAAGATAATCATCTAGCGTCAATAGGCCGCAATGCGTGCAAAGACGATAGATAACTGTGTAGCCTCAATAGGCCCGCAATGCGTGCAAAGACGATTATCTAACGTCAATAGGCCCGCAATGCGTGCAAAGACACTAGATAATTATCTAAAGTCAATAGGTCCGCAATGCGTGCAAAGACGCTAGATAACTATCTAGCGTAAATAGGCCCGCAATGCGTGCAAAGACGATAGATAACTGTGTAGCCTCAATAGGCCCGCATACGTGGAAAGACGATTATCTAGCGTCAATAGGCCCGCAATGCGTGCAAAGACGATTATCTAGCGTCAATAGGCACGCATTAGACACAAGATAATCATCTAGCGTCAATAGGCCCGCAATGCGTGCAAAGACGATAGATAACTGTGTAGCCTCAATAGGCCCGCAATGCGTGCAAAGACGATTATCTAGCGTCAATAGGCCCGCAATGCGTGCAAAGACGATAGATAATTATATAACGTTAATAGGCCCGCAATGCGTGCAAAGACGATAGATAACTATCTAGTGTCAATAGGCCCGCAATGCGTGCAAAGACGCTATATAATTATCTAACGTCAATAGGCCCGCAATGCGTGCAAAGACACTAGATAATTATCTAGCGTAAATAGGCCCGCAATGCGTGCAAAGACGATAGATAACTGTGTAGCCTCAATAGGCCCGCAATGCGTGCAAAGACGATTATCTAGCGTCAATAGGCCCGCAATGCGTGCAGAGACACAAGATAATTATCTAACGTCAATAGGCCCGCGATGCGTGCAAAGAGGATACATAATTATCTAGCGTCAATAGGCCCGCAATGCGTGCCAAGACGATAGATAACTGTGCAGCCTCAATAGGCCCGCAATGCGTGCAAAGACGATTATCTAGCGTCAATAGGCCCGCAATGCGTGCAAAGACGATAGATAATTATCTAGCGTCAATAGGCCCGCAATGCGTGCAAAGATGATAGATAATAATCTAGCGTCAATGGGCCCGCAATGCGTGCAAAGACGATAGATAACTATCTAGCGTCAGTAGGCCCGCAATGCGTGCAAAGACGATAGATAATAATCTAGCGTCAATAGGCCCGCAATGCTTGCAAAGACGATAGATAATTATCTAGCGTCAATGGGCCCTCAATGCGTGCAAAGACGATAGATAATTATCTAGCGTCAATGGGCCCGCAATGCGTGCAAAGACGATAGATAATTATCTAGCGTCAATAGGCCCGCAATGCGTGCAAAGACGATAGATAACTGTGTAGCCTCAATAGGCCTGCAATGCGTGCAAAGACGATTATCTAGCGTCAATAGGCCCGCAATGCGTGTAAAGACGATTATCTAGCGTCAATAGGCACGCAATGCGTGCAAAGACACAAGATAATCATCTAGCGTCAATAGGCCGCAATGCGTGCAAAGACGATAGATAACTGTGTAGCCTCAATAGGCCCGCAATGCGTGCAAAGACGATTATCTAGCGTCAATAGGCCCGCAATGCGTGCAAAGACGATTATCTAACGTCAATAGGCCCGCAATGCGTGCAAAGACGATAGATAATTATCTAGCGTCAATGGGCCCGCAATGCGTGCAAAGACGATAGATAATTATCTAGCGTCAATAGGCCCGCAATGCGTGCAAAGACGATAGATAACTGTGTAGCCTCAACAGGCCCGCAATGCGTGCAAAGACGATTATCTAGCGTCAATAGGCCCGCAATGCGTGTAAAGACGATTATCTAGCGTCAATAGGCACGCAATGTGTGCAAAGACACAAGATAATCATCTAGCGTCAATAGGCCGCAATGCGTGCAAAGACGATAGATAACTGTGTAGCCTCAATAGGCCCGCAATGCGTGCAAAGACGATTATCTAGCGTCAATAGGCCCGCAATGCGTGCAAAGACGATTATCTAACGTCAATAGGCCCGCAATGCGTGCAAAGACACTAGATAATTATCCTAAAGTCAATAGGTCCCGCAATGCGTGCAAAGACGCTAGATAATATCTAGCGTAAATAGGCCCGCAATGCGTGCCAAAGGACGATAGATAACTGTGTAGCCTCAATAGGCCCGCAATACGTGGAAAGACGATTATACTAGCGTCAATAGGCCCGCAATGCGTGCAAAGACGATTATCTAGCGTCAATAGGCACGCATTAGACACAAGATAATCATCTAGCGTCAATAGGCCCGCAATGCGTTGCAAAGACGATAGATAACTGTGTAGCCTCAATAGGCCCGCAATGCGTGCAAAGACGATTATCTAGCGTCAATAGGCCCGCAATGCGTGCAAAGACGATAGGATAATTATATAACGTTAATAGGCCCGCAATGCGTGCAAAGACGATAGATAACTATCTAGTGTCAATAGGCCCGCAATGCGTGCAAAGACGCTATATAATTATCTAACGTCAATAGGCCCGCAATGCGTGCAAAGACACTAGATAATTATCTAGCGTAAATAGGCCCGCAATGCGTGCAAAGACGATAGATAACTGTGTAGCCTCAATAGGGCCCGCAATGCGTGCAAAGACGATTATCTAGCGTCAATAGGCCCGCAATGCGTGCAGAGACACAAGATAATTATCTAACGTCAATAGGCCCGCGATGCGTGCAAAGAGGATACATAATTATCTAGCGTCAATAGGCCCGCAATGCGTGCCAAGACGATAGAATAACTGTGCAGCCTCAATAGGCCCGCAATGCGTGCAAAGACGATTATCTAGCGTCAATAGGCCCGCGAATGTCGTGCTAAAGACGATAGATAATTATCTAGCGTCAATAAAGGCCCGCAATTGCGTGCAAAGATGATACGATAATAATTCTAGCGTTCAATGGGGCCGCAATGCGTTGCAAAGACGATAGATAACTATCTAGCGTCAGTAAGGCCGCGCAATGCGTGCAAAGGACGATAGATAATAATCCTAGCATCAATAGGCCCGCAATGCTTTGCCCAGAAAGGGACGATAGATAATTATCTAGCGTCAATGGGCCACCGCAATGCGTGCAAAGACCGATAGATAACTATCTAGCGTTCTAGAGGCCCCGCAATGCGTGCAAAGACGATAAGATAATAATCTTAGCGTCAATAGGCCCGCAATGCTTGCAAAGACAATAGATCCTTATCTAGCGTCAATGGGCCCTCCAATGCGTCGCAAAGACGATAGATAATTATCTAGCGTTCAATGGGCCCGCAATGGCGTGCAAAAGACGATAGGAATAATTATCTAGCGTCAATAGGCCCGCAATGCGTGCAAAAGACGATAGATACCTGTGTACCTCCAATAGGCCCTGCAATGCGTGCAAAGGACGATTTATATCTAGCGTCCAATAGGCCCGACAATGCGTGGTAAAAGACGATTATCTAGCGTCAATAGGCACGCAATGCGTGCCAAAGGACACAAGATAATCATCTAGCTGTCAATAGGCCGCAATGCGTGCAAAGACGATAGATAAACTGTGTGAGGCCTCAATAGGCCCGCAATGCGTGCAAAGACGGATTATCTAGCGTCAATAGGCCCGCAATGCGTGCAAAAGTACGATTATCCTAACGTCAAATAGGCCCGCAATGCGTGCAAAGACACTAGATATTAGCTAACAAGTTAATAAGGTCCCGAGGGGGGGCAATGCGTGCAAAGCACGCTAAGATAACTATCTAGCGTAAATAGGCCCGCAATGCGTGCAAAAGACGATAAGATTTGAACTGTGTAAGCCCTCCAATAGGCCCCGCAATACGTTGCAAAGACGATTATACTAGCGTCCAATAGGGCCAGAAAATGCGTTGTAAAGACGAATTATCCTAGCGTCAATAGGACACGCAATGCGTGCAAAGACACAAGATAATCACATCTAGTCGTCAAATAGCCCGCAATGCGTGCAGAGACGATAAGATAACTGTGTAGCCTCAATAGGCCCGCAATGCGTGCAAAGACGATTATCTAGCGTCCAATAGGCCCGCAATGCGTGCAAAGACGATTATCTAACGTCAATAGGCCCGCAATGCGATGCAAGACACTAGATAATTAATCTAAAAGTCATATAGGTCCCCGCAATGCGTGGCAAAGACGCTAGATAAAACTATCTTAGCGTAAATAGGTTCGCAATGGCGATGCAAAGACGATAGATAAACTGTGTAGCCTCAATAGGCCCGCAATGCGTGCAAAGTACGATAGATAAATTATCTAGCGTCAATAGAGCCCGCAAAAATGCGCTGCTGAAAGGGACGATAGATAATTATCTAGTCGTCGCAATAGGCCCTCGCAAATCCGTGCCAAGACACTTGAGAATAATTATCTAAGTTTAATAGGTCCGCAATGCGTGCCAAAGACGCTAGATAACTAATCTAGCGTAAAATAGGCACCGCAATGCGTGCAAAAGACGATAGATAACTGTGTAGCCTCAATCAGGCCCGCAATACGTGGAAAAGACGATTATGCTTAGCGTTCAATGCGCAATAGGCCAGCAATGCGTTGTAAGTGAAGACGATTGATCTATCGTCAATAGGCACGCGAGAAGAAACGGATGAAATGCGTGCATAAAGGACGATTATCTAGCGTCAATAGGAACGCAATTCTTTTGTCAAAGTACACAAGATAACTCAGTCTAGCGTCAATAGGCCCGCAATTGCGTTGCGAAGACGATAAGATTAATTATATAGCGTCAATTAGCCACGCAATGCGTGCAAAAACACTAGAGATAATTATCTAAAGTAATAGGTCCCCTAAAATCGCGTGCAAAGGACGCTAGATAAACTATCTAGCGTAAATAGGCCCGCAAATGCGGTGCAAAGACGATAGATAACTGTGTAGCCTCAATCAGGCCACGCAATGCGTGACAAAGACGATTATTAGCGTCAATAGGCCCGCCATGCGTGCAAAGCAACGATTATCTAACGTCAATAGGCCCCGCAATGCGTGCAAATGGACACTAGATAATTATCTCCAAAGTCAATAGGTCCGCAAGTGCGTGCAAAGACGCTAGATAACTATCTAGCGTAATAGGCCGCAATCGCGTCGCAAGACATAGTATAACGAGTAGCCTCAATTAGGCCCGCAATGCGTGCAAAGACGATAGATAACTGATGTAGCCTCAATAAGGCCCCGATTCCGCAATGCGTACAAAGACGATAGATAATTTATCTAGCGTCAATTAGGCCCGCCATGCGTTCAAGGACTGATAGATTAATAATCTAGCGTCAATGGGCCCGCAATGCGCTGCAAAGACGATAGATAACATATCTAGCGTCAGTAGGCGCCGCCAATGCGTGCCAAGACGATAGATAATAATCTAGCATCAATAGGCCCGCAATGCTTTGCAAAGACGAATAGATAATTATCTAGCGTCATGGGCCCGCAATGCCGTGCAAAACCCGACGATTAGATAACTATCTAGCAGTCAGTAGGCCGCCGCAATGCGGTCAAAGAACAATAGATGAATAATCTAGCGTCAATGGCCCGCAATGCTTCCAGCACGACGATAGATAAATTATCTAGCGTCAATGGCCCGCAATTGCGTGCAAAGACGATAGATAATTGATCTAGCGTCAATGGGCCCGCAACTGCGTTGCAAAGACGATAGATACATTATCTAGCGTCAATAGAGCCCCGGCCGATGCGTGCAAGACCGAATTATCAACTCAATAGACGATTATCTCACTTCAAGAGAACCCTCATGCGTGGTACAAAGACACTAGATAATTATCCTAAAGTCAATAGTCCGCCCAAATGCGATTGCGAAAGACGCTAGAAATAAACTATCTAAGCGTAAAAATAGGTCCGCAATGCGTTGCAAAGACGCAGATATACTATCTAGCGTCAATAGGCCCGCAATGCGTGCAAAGACGGATTATCTTAGCGCATAGGCCCGCAATTCTTCCCCAACTCTCTTATCTAGCGTCAATAGGCACGCATTAGGACACAAGATAATCACTCTAGCGTCAATAGAGGCCCGCAATGCCGGTGCAAAGACGATAGATAACTGTGTAGCCTCAATTGGCCCGCAATGCGTGCAAAGACGATCTACTCTAGCGTCAATAGGCCCGCAATGCGTGCAACAAACGATAGATAAATTAATATAACGTTAATAGGACCCCCCACGTCGCAAATGCGTGCGAAAGACAGATAGATAACTATCTATGTGTCCAATAGGCCCGCAATGCGTGCAAAGACGCTATATAAATGTATGCTAACGTCAATAGGCCCGCAAATGCGTGCAAAGACGATAGATAATTATCTAGCGTCAATATGGCCCGCAATGCGTGCAAAGAAGATAGATATTATCTAGCGTCAATAGGCCCGCAATGCGTGCAAAGACGATAG
>MU826401.1:44200-197666 GCA_029204205.1 Desmophyllum pertusum
TGCTGCAACATGTAGTGCGCCACAGCCAATATGCATTTAATAATTTTCAGCAAAATAATTATGAATAAATTTTTGTTACAAAAAAAGGTATTAACAAGGTATTATCGTTTGTACATCATGATGTAGTCGCTAAAGATGTAGAAATCGTGACGCGTTCAACTGCTACTTGCTATGTCTTCATCACCCAATAAAGACTATAAAGGACTTTAAGCAGTAAGAAAGTCAAAATGTTGTGATTCTACATCCTAAGTGACTACATCATGAGACAAATAATAATACCTTTTATTAATAATGTATTTAAATTAAATGAATACTGCAGTGAGAGCTACATGCAGCAACTAAGATCTTTGACTCTAACCATTATGACCTAATTAATCATTACATGTACTTTCCCTGATAAATTTAGTGATGCAGGAAAAAAATAATTCAGAAAAAAACCGCTTGTTTGAACAATGGTGGCACACACACACACAAAAAAAAATTAGTATTAATTTTAAGAACTAACTTGAACGGCGGTTGTGGAACAACAGCTGGGTGAAAAACCTCCCTGTACGTCCACTTGCTCCTAGGAGGAAAACCCCGGGCCAGCTGTACCCCCGTTCAAAGGCCTCCCGGGCTGGGCCAAATAAATAGAAAGTTGTAACTTATTACTTTACTACCATACTAAATGATAATAAATCATCTTGCCCTGTCAATTGTCCTGTCTGTCCTACTGTCCTTCCTCTGGTCTCTCCAGCTCCATTGCAAGCGTCCACTCTGTCTTGTGATGCTCTCTATCAAGTTCAACATCCTGTGATGTAACAGAAATTTGAACTGTTAGTTATGTAAAGATAGATTTTACATCACCATGTGGGTTTATTTTTCATTATCATTCAACATCCATAAATGACTTGAACATTTCTTGTAGATTGAAGTAATTCATCATGACTAGCTTTCGCTACTTATGGATAAGATTTCGTTTAAGATTATTATTACGGATTATTTACTTTTATCACGTTTATTTTACGCGTGCAGTGATTGTTTTCTTGATTAGTTTTTCATTATGTAATGGTTGTAACCATGTCTATAGTAACTAGCCGCACAGCGTCTTTTTAGTCAGCTTCATTCAACCTCGCTATCGTCAGTCTGACACAGAACGCTATCAGCAATCAATTAGGATTTTGCTACCCTCTTAAGAGCCAGATCAAAGTCAGTTTATTCTATTCCTTTTGTTTTGTTACATTTCTCGTATATTTATATTCGATTAGAGCACATTTTTGATTTGTTCAATCTTGCGCAGGAAGTATTTAGCCATTCCTATGTATTGAAATATACTATGGTGGCCGAGCGTTCTCACAGAAAAATAGGCCATAAATGTTTCGATTTTATTTTGGAATTAAGAATCTGGCCTATTTGATCAACATCGAATTTTGTCTTGCAATATATCAATACATTGACATTGGAGCAGTAGTCGCATATACACATTGTGGACCTATTTTTAGCTACAAGGTTTCTGTGGCTCACCTTCGCGCAATTCTTTGCCGGTGTTTTCTTGTCCCTTCCATGCTTTATAAAGATGTTTCTTGAATGTTACTTCATCTGAAATTTAAAAAAATGCCAGAATGAGTGAACACCATCCATTCCCAGAAGAACACTTCTCAACATATTGCCATGGTGACGAATTAAGAAAATCATTTTAAATGACTTTGATTAAAGTGTGAGACCTTGGTTTGTTTCAATATATATTTAACCTTTCAATTCCCAATAGTGTACGTTCTTGCAATAAACAATGCATTATCACTTTAACACTAGCCACATGTACACGTTATGAACCTCCTATTATAATCATGTTTACTACAGCTTACCTTCGTTGCAGGCTGTTTCTTCCACAACTCCGATGCCTTAGCAAGATGTTTCTTTAATTCTACTTTATCTGAAACTGAGATCAAAAGCAGGAATGAGTAAATATCATCCATGACAAATATTGGACTATATATATCAAGTTAATTCACCGTCGTCATTTTTGCTATTTTCTATAAAAGCGATAATTTATCACTCGTGTTTAGTCTTGCAAAGGGTTACTTGAAAGTGTATAACACAAGTGTAGAGCCACTGTATTGGTCATTAAACATCTACAACGTGCGATCTTGGTTTGTTTCAATACGACTTTAACCATTTGGTTACCATAAGTGATCAACATGTAATATGTTCCTGGACACATGGATACATTGTGGACCTATTTTTCTTGATATAATCATGTTTACCGCAGCTTACCATATCGTTTCAGGTCATTTCTTCCTGCCACCCCCATGTCGTATCGATTGTCTCTTTAATGGAACTTCCTCTGAAACTGAGAAAATAATGCCGGCATGAGTAACTATCAACCATGCAAAATAAACAAGTCCAGTCCCGGGCTCTCTCGGTGGGATTGGACTATCGATTAAGTACGTTATCAAAAGTTAGCAAATACGAAGGACACCCGTTTAAAACTAAATTTGTGTTTGTGTTACTAGAAACATTTAGTTTGTCTCACTGTGTGAACACTACCTTAAAGCTGAATTTATTATACGACATAGCATTTTAGTGTGCGAATACGCACCAAAACGAGTGCAAAATGAGACTTTATTATATGGCAAACTGGTCCACGGTGAAAAGGAGCATTCTGATTGGTTCCCTGAGCGGTCCGAATTTTGCAATAGCGATGTTTCTCGTTATACGTCACCTATTGTTATTAATGTGCCAACCAGAGAACTATTGGCTGTTGAAACAAAGAGTTCTTTTGTTTAATGGTTGGCACATTTGAATAACAAAACAAATGTTGATAAACAGTGATCACTCCTATACGGACCGCAAAGATGGACCGCTCACGAACTCATTTCGCCAAATTCCTTTTATGAAACATTGAACAAAATAAAACTGTTTTCTATTAAGGAGAAACAGGTTCCCTTATGTCTGGCGGACAATTTTGGTTAAACTTTTCGCAAAGTGGCCTGAAAAATGCAAGAATATGCTTAGCTTTGGCGCGCGCGCGTTAGCCGAGAATGGTTGCATTAATTTCTCAACAATTTTTTTAAAATCCATTATAATAAAAACTTTATTGAACTAGCTTGTTCGGTCCGTATTGGGAAATATTGGTCTCGTTCTTTTTTGCAAGTTTATGGACCTCACCACTCGACCAATATTTTCCCAATACGGACCTCACGCTAGTTCAATAACATCTATATAATAAACAATTTATTCAGCGAAAATTTGTGTATTATAAATACGGCTGGGCATTTTTACTCGTCAATGTTTATTCTTTCCAGCCTATAAAAGGCTCGAAAAATAAAAAAAAACTGACTCGTAAAAATACCCAGCCGTATTACACAACTTTCCGCTGAATAACCTCTTTATATAAAAGCAAAGTGTTTATTGAAAATGTACCGTCGTCGTTGCTGTTCTCAAATCAAGAATATGAAAGTGTATGGAAAAGCTAGTTTAAAAAGTGTACCCTGGAAAATTCCAGAGACGGATAATCCGTCTGGTAGTTGATAATTCGTATGTGTATAAGTACGGGCCGACAGACGGGATTATCAATCCAGACGAACTACGTTCTGACAGACGAACTATACGTATAGTTAGTTCGTCTGGTTTGCCCGTATTTATATACCTAGACGAATTATCAACTACCAGACGGATGATTCATCTGGACGGATTATCCGTCCAGACGAACTATCTGCTTAGTTCGTCTTGGCAGACGAACGACGTATAGATAGTTCGTCTGCACGCATAGTTCGTCTGTCGGCCCGTATTTATACACAGACGGATTATCAACTACCAGACGGATGATTCGTCTGGACGGATTATCCGTCTCTAGTATAAATCGAGCAAGTCCTCTTTAGCCCCGATCAAACGGTCACAATATGACTCAGCGGTCTCATATGACTTTAACGGTCTCCTGAACATGACTCAACAAATGCTGATACTAATGTTGTGACCGTTTGATCGGGCTTTTACTTCGACATGAATTGTAGTTCGTTTCGACCCCGTGGCATTTAATCTTCGACGCTTACCTTGTCGTGCTTTCCGCTTTACAAACTCGCTTGTGAGTTGTTGGTCCATATGAGGTCTTCAAGTCCAAACTACTGGACAATTCCTGCTACATTTTGACGATTTGTGTGGCGTTAAGCTCCATTTGTTGATAAATGTTGTCCCTTTGAAGAAGACCGAAAACAGCCTGAAGGATAAAATGCAAATTCGAAAGATCACACTTCAAGTTTTGCACGTGAAAATTGCATAGTCTCCAGGGTCTTTGGTTTGAATTAATTCATTTAACAACAGATACAGACATTACAGTTGGTGAAAGCTTACTAGATAATTTAGTACGTGAAACGACGAATGAAATCAGTAATATTCCTCGTGATGAGTTGGGTACAGTTTTCGGTGGTGTGAACCTTAGTAGAGAATTTAGTACCTGAAATGACGAGATAAATCAGTCATATTCCGCGTGATGGAGGGGTGTGAAACCTTAGTAGAGAATTTAGTTTCTGATATGACAAAATAAATCAGTCATATTCCGCGTGATGAGAAGGGTACAGTTTGGGGGGGGGGGGGGGGGAGGGGGGTGAACCTTTGTAGAGAATTTAGTTTCGGATATGACGAAATAAATCAGTCATATTCCGGCGAGATGAGAGGGGTGTACAGTTTGTGGGGGGGGGGGGGGGGGGGGTGAACCTTTGTAGATAATTTAGTTTCGGATATGACGAAATAAATCAGTCATATTCCGCGTGTTGAGAAAGGTATAGTTTTGTCGTGGTTAACCTTTGTAGAAAAATTCATTTCTAAAATGACGAAATAAATCAGTCATATTCCGCGTGATGAGGGGTGTGAAACCTTAGTAGAGAATTTAGTTTCTGATATGCAGAAATAAATCAGTCATATTCCGCGCGATGAGAAGGGTACAGTTTGGGGGGTGAACTTTGTAGAAAATTTAATTTCTTTAAGGTGGCGCAGGACCCTTGCCCATGAATAAATTCATAAGCTTAATTTCTGGGGTGGGTGTTGTCTTCTAAACCTTCAAATCTCTGCATTTTGAAAGTCGATTCCGCTGAAACTTAATAGGGATATTGGCGGATGATGGAACTATATCATGATTGTGGTTTTTTCTGCAGATCGCGCTGTACGGTGATACTTTAAGCTTCTAAAGTTAGAATTGCGGACATGCAATTTTTGTGTCCAAGCTTTCAACTTGAGAAGCGTTCTAAATTAAATGTTTGTATTACCTAGTGGTAGATAATAACCTCTTTTGTGATGTTACAGAAGCAGATTTTGCAATTTCAAGACTCGTTGAAAGTTGTCAGCATCTAAGGGAGTAAAAATGTGAAAATTAGACTTTGAAACGTTCGATCTTCTTTTTGAAAGGCTTTTTGGAAATTCCGCTTCTGTCACATCACAATACAATGTACTACGTTTACCTTCCTCGAGTATCAATTCCGGAAATTCTATATCCGCGACGAAAGCTTGGACACAAAGTTGTAGTTTTTCCCGTCTCCGAAGATCACACGAGTCAATAATATATTCAACAACGACGCCTTTAGAGCTGTGAATCTAATTATGATAATTTGCCGTATTCCAGTGCACGTGCCGTAAAAATAAGTACAATAACGTGGAGTGAAATGCACAACAAGCTCGTACCTGAATATTTCAATCGCACGTGTAATTACTAATACGTCGAAAACAGCATTTATTGAAACATTATTAAGAACGTAAACAAAATATCCTCATAAATATTTCGCGTATTGTCGGCATCAGTCGTTATGGTTCGTGCATACTCTTTAAATAAATACATACATAATGACAGCAAGGGTCCTGCGTCACCTTAATGACGAAATAAATCAGTCATATTTCGAGTGATGAGAGGGGTACAGTTTTTGGGTGGTGAACATTTGTTGAGAATTCATTTTCTGAAATAACGAAATAAATTAGTCATATTCCACCCGGTGAGAGGAATACAGTTTAGGGTGGTGAACTTTGTAGAGAATTTAGATTCTGATATGACGAAATAAATCAGTAAAATTCGGCGTGATGAGAAGGGTACAGTTTGGGGGGGAGGTGTACCTTTGTAGAGAACTTAGTTTCTGATATGATGAAAAAAGGTATATTCCGCGTATCGAGAGGAGTACAGCTTTGGGTGGTGAACCTTTGTATGAAATATAAATTTCCGAAACGATGAAAAAAAGGCATATTCCGCGTAATGAGAGGGGTAGAGTTTTAGGAGGTGAACCTTTGTAGAAAATTTCATTTCTGAAATGACGAAAAAAAAAGACATATTCCGCGTGATGAGAGTAGTACAGCTTTGGGTGGTGAACCATTGTAGAAAATTTAATTTCTGAAATGACAGAAAAAAGGCATATTCCGCGTGATGAGAGGGGTACATTTTTAGATGGTGAATCTTTGATTTCTGAAATGACAAAAAAAAAGGCATATTCCGCGTGAAGAGAGGGGTACAATGTAGCGTGATGAACCTTTGAAGAATATTTAATATCTGAAATGACGAAAAAGGCATATTCCTCGTAATGAGAGGGGTACAGTTTTGGGTGGTGAACCTTTGAAGAAAATTTCATTTCTGAAATGACGAAAAAAAAGGCATATTCCGCGTGATGAGAAGGGTACAGGTTTGGGTAGTGAACATTTGTAGAAAATTTAATTTCTGTAATGACGATAAAAAAGGCATATTTCGCGAGATGAGAGGGGTACAATTTTGGGTGGCGAATCTTTGAAGAATATTTAATATCTGAAATGACGAAAAAAAGGCATATTCCGCGAGATGAGAGGGGTACAATTTTGGTTGGTGAACCTTTGAAAAAAATTCGGAAATGACGAAAAAAAGGCTCATTCCGCGTGATGAGAAGGGTACAATGTTGGGTGCTGAACCTTTGAAAATATTTAATTTCTGAAATGACGAAAAAAAGGCATATTCCGCGAGATGAGAGGGGTACAATTTTGGGTGGTGAACCTTAGAAGAATATTTAATTTCTGAAATTACGAAAAAAAGGCATATTCCGCGTGATGACAGGGGTACAATTTTGGGTGGTGAACCTTTGGAGAATATTTAATTTCTGAAATGACGAAAAAAAGGCATATTCCGCGAGATGAGAGGGGTACAATTTTGGGTGGTGAACCTTTGAAGAATATTTAATTTCTGAAATGACGAAAAAAAGGCATATTCCGCGAGATGAGAGGGGTACAATTTTGGGTGGTGAACCTTTGAAGAATATTTAATTTCTGAAATGACGAAAAAAAGGCATATTCCGCGTGATGAGAGGGGTACAGTTTTGGGTGGTGAACCTTTGAAGAATATTTAATTTCTGAAATGACGAAAAAAGGCATATTCCGCGTGATGAAAGGGGTATAGTTTTGGGTGGTGAACCTTTAAAGAAATTTAATTGCTGCAATGAAGAAAAAAAGGCATATTCCGCGAGATTGGAGGGGTACAATTTTGGGTGATGAACCTTTGAAGAATATTTAATTTCTGAAATGACGAAAAAAAGGCATATTCCGCGTGATTAGAGGGGTACAATTTTGGGTGGTGAACCTTTGAAGAATATTTAAGTTCTGAAATGACGAAAAAAAGGCATATTCCGCGTGATGACAGGGGTACAGTTTTGGGTGGTGAACCTTTGTACAATATTTAATTTCTGAAATAACGAAAAAAAGGCATATTCCGCGAGATGAGATGGGTACAATTTTGGGCGGTGAACCTTTGAAGAATATTTAATTTCTGAAATGACGAAAAAGGCATATTCCTCGTAATGAGAGGAGTACAGTTTTGGGTGGTGAACCTTTCAAGAAAATTTACTTTCTGAAAAGACGAAAAAAAGCCATATTCCACGTAATGAGAGGGTAAAGTTTTGGGTGTTGAACCTTTGTAGAAAATAATTTCTAAAATGACGAAAAAAAGGCATATTCCGCGTGATGAGAGGGGTACAATTTTGGGTGATGAAGCTTTGTAGAAAATTTAATTTCTTTAATGACGAAATAAATCAGCCATATTCCGCGTGATGAGAAGGGTACAGTTTGGCGGTGAACTTTGTAGAAAATTTAATTTCTTTAATGACGAAATAAATCAGTCATATTCCGCGTGATGAGAGGAGTACAGTTTGGGGGGTGAACTTTGCAGAAAATTTAATTTCTTTAATGACGAAATAAATCAGTCATATTCCGCGTGATGAGAGGGGTACAGTTTTGGGTTGTTAACTTTGTTGAAAAATTAATTTATGAAATGACGAAATAAATCAGTCATATTTCGAGTGATGAGAGGTGTACAGTTTTTGGGTGGTGACAATTTTGTTGAGAATTTAGTTTCTGAAATGACGAAATAAATTAGTCATATTCCACCCGTTGAGAGGAATACAGTTTAGGGTGGTGAACCTTTGTAGAGAATTTAGTTTCTGATATGACGAAAAAATCAGTCATATTCCGCGTGATGAGAGTGGTACAGTTTTGGGAGGTGAACCTTTGTAGAAAATTAAATTTCTGTAATGACGAAAAAAAGGCATATTCCGCGAAATGAGAAGGGGACAATTTTGGTTGGTGAACTTTTGTAGAAAATTTAATTTCTGAAATGACGAAAAAAAGGCATTTTCCGCGTGATGAAAGGGGTACAGTTTTGGGTGGTGAACCTTCAAAGAATATTTAATTTCTGAAATGACGAAAAAAAGTCATATTCCGCGAGATGAGAGGGGTACAATTTTGGGTGGTGAACCCTTGAAGAATATTTAATTTCTGAAATGACGAAAAAAAGGCATATTCCGCGTGATGCGAGGGGTACAGTTTTGGGTGGTGAACCTTTGAAGAATATTTAATTTCTGTAATGACGAAAAAAAGGCATATTCCGCGAAATGAGAGGGGTACAATTTTGGTTGGTGAACTTTTGTAGAAAATTTAATTTCTGAAATGACGAAAAAAAGGCATTTTCCGCGTGATGAAAGGGGTACAGTTTTGGGTGGTGAACCTTTAAAGAATATTTAATTTCTGAAATGACGAAAAAAGGCATATTCCGCGAGATGAGAGGGGTACAATTTTGGGTGGTGAACCTTTGAAGAATATTTAATTTCTGAAATGACGAAAAAAGGCATATTCCGCCTGATGAAAGGGGTACAATTTTGGGTGGTGAACCTTTGAAGAAAATCTAATTTCTGAAATGACGAAAAAAAGGCATATTCCGCGAGATGAGAGGGGTACAATTTTGGGTGGTGAACCTTTGAAGAATATTTAATTTCTGAAATGACGAAAAAAAGGCATATTCCGCGAGATGAGAGGGGTACAATTTTGGGCGGTGAACCTTTAAAAATATTTAATTTCTGAAATGACGAAAAAGGCATATTCCGCGTGATGAGGGGGGTACAATTTTGGGTGGTGAACCTTTGAAGAATATTTAATTTCTGAAATGACGAAAAAAGGCATTTTCCGCGTGATAAAACGGGTACAGTTTTGGGTGGTGAACCTTTAAAGAATATTTAATTTCTGAAATGACGAAAAAAAGTCATATTCCGCGAGATGAGAGGGGTACAATTTTGGGTGGTGAACCTTAGGAGAATATTTAATTTCTGAAATGACGAAAAAAGGCATATTCCGCGAGATGAGAGGGGTACAATTTTGGGTGGTGAACCTTTGAAGAATATTTAATTTCTGAAATGACGAAAAAAGGCATATTCCGCGTGATGAAAGGGGTACAATTTTGGGTGGTGAACCTTTGAAGAATATTTAATTTCTGAAATGACGAAAAAAGGCATATTCCGCGTGATGAGAGGGGTACAATTTTGGGTGGTGAACCTTTGAAGAATATTTAATTTCTGAAATGACGAAAAAAAGGCATATTCCGCGTGATGAGAGGGGTACAATTTTGGGTGGTGAACCTTTGAAGAATATTTAATTTCTGAAATGACGAAAAAAAGGCATATTCCGCGAGATGAGAGGGGTACAATTTTGGGTGGTGAACCTTTGAAGAATATTTAATTTCTGAAATGACGAAAAAAGGCATATTCCGCGAGATGAGAGGGGTACAATTTGGGTGGTGAACCTTTGAAGAATATTTAATTTCTGAAATGACGAAAAAAGGCATATTCCGCGTGATGAGAGGGGTACAATTTTGGGTGGTGAACCTTTGAAGAATATTTAATTTCTGAAATGACGAAAAAAGGCATATTCCGCGAGATGAGAGGGGTACAGTTTTGGGTGGTGAACCTTTGAAGAATATTTAATTTCTGAAATGACGAAAAAAGCATATTCCGCGAGATGAGAGGGGTACAATTTTGGGTGGTGAACCTTTGAAGAATATTTAATTTCTGAAATGACGAAAAAAAGGCATATTCCGCGTGATGAGAGGGGTACAATTTTGGGTGGTGAACCTTTGAAGAATATTTAATTTCTGAAATGACGAAAAAAAGGCATATTCCGCGTGATGAGAGGGGTACAATTTTGGGTGGTGAACCTTTGAAGAATATTTAATTTCTGAAATGACGAAAAAAAGGCATATTCCGCGAGATGAGAGGGGTACAATTTTGGGTGGTGAACCTTTGAAGAATATTTAATTTCTGAAATGACGAAAAAAAGGCATATTCCGCGTGATGAGAGGGGTACAATTTTGGGTGGTGAACCTTTGAAGAATATTTAATTTCTGAAATGACGAAAAAAAGGCATATTCCGCGTGATGAGAGGGGTACAATTTTGGGTGGTGAACCTTTGAAGAATATTTAATTTCTGAAATGACGAAAAAAAGGCATATTCCGCGAGATGAGAGGGGTACAATTTTGGGTGGTGAACCTTTGAAGAATATTTAATTTCTGAAATGACGAAAAAAAGGCATATTCCGCGTGATGAGAGGGGTACAATTTTGGGTGGTGAACCTTTGAAGAATATTTAATTTCTGAAATGACGAAAAAAGGCATATTCCGCGTGATGAGAGGGGTACAATTTTGGGTGGTGAACCTTTGAAGAATATTTAATTTCTGAAATGACGAAAAAAGGCATATTCCGCGAGATGAGAGGGGTACAATTTTGGGTGGTGAACCTTTGAAGAATATTTAATTTCTGAAATGACGAAAAAAAGGCATATTCCGCGAGATGAGAGGGGTACAATTTTGGGTGGTGAACCTTTGAAGAATATTTAATTTCTGAAATGACGAAAAAAAGGCATATTCCGCGAGATGAGAGGGGTACAATTTTGGGTGGTGAACCTTTGAAGAATATTTAATTTCTGAAATGACGAAAAAAGGCATATTCCGCGTGATGAGAGGGGTACAATTTTGGGTGGTGAACCTTTGAAGAATATTTAATTTCTGAAATGACGAAAAAAAGGCATATTCCGCGTGATGAGAGGGGTACAATTTTGGGTGGTGAACCTTTAAAGAATATTTAATTTCTGAAATGACGAAAAAAAGGCATATTCCGCGTGATGAGAGGGGTACAATTTTGGGTGGTGAACCTTTGAAGAATATTTAATTTCTGAAATGACGAAAAAGGCATATTCCGCGAGATGAGAGGGGTACAATTTTGGGTGGTGAACCTTTGAAGAATATTTAATTTCTGAAATGACGAAAAAAGGCATATTCCGCGTGATGAGAGGGTACAATTTTGGGTGGTGAACCTTTGAAGAATATTTAATTTCTGAAATGACGAAAAAAAGGCATATTCCGCGAGATGAGAGGGGTACAATTTTGGGTGGTGAACCTTTGAAGAATATTTAATTTCTGAAATGACGAAAAAAAGGCATATTCCGCGAGATGAGAGGGGTACAATTTTGGGTGGTGAACCTTTGAAGAATATTTAATTTCTGAAATGACGAAAAAAAGGCATATTCCGCGAGATGAGAGGGGTACAATTTTGGGTGGTGAACCTTGAAGAATATTTAATTTCTGAAATGACGAAAAAAAGGCATATTCCGCGTGATGAGAGGGGTACAATTTTGGGTGGTGAACCTTTGAAGAATATTTAATTTCTGAAATGACGAAAAAAGGCATATTCCGCGTGATGAGAGGGGTACAATTTTGGGTGGTGAACCTTTGAAGAATATTTAATTTCTGAAATGACGAAAAAAAGGCATATTCCGCGAGATGAGAGGGGTACAATTTTGGGTGGTGAACCTTTGAAGAATATTTAATTTCTGAAATGACGAAAAAAGGCATATTCCGCGAGATGAGAGGGGTACAATTTTGGGTGGTGAACCTTTGAAGAATATTTAATTTCTGAAATGACGAAAAAAAGGCATATTCCGCGAGATGAGAGGGGTACAATTTTGGGTGGTGAACCTTTGAAGAATATTTAATTTCTGAAATGACGAAAAAAAGGCATATTCCGCGTGATGAGAGGGGTACAGTTTTGGGTGGTGAACCTTTGAAGAATATTTAATTTCTGAAATGACGAAAAAAAGGCATATTCCGCGTGATGAGAGGGGTACAATTTTGGGTGGTGAACCTTTGAAGAAAATTTAATTTCTGAAATGACGAAAAAAAGGCATATTCCGCGAGATGAGAGGGGTACAATTTTGGGTGGTGAACCTTTGAAGAATATTTAATTTCTGAAATGACGAAAAAAAGGCATATTCCGCGAGATGAGAGGGGTACAATTTTGGGCGGTGAACCTTTAAAAATATTTAATTTCTGAAATGACGAAAAAGGCATATTCCGCGTGATGAGAGGGGTACAATTTTGGGTGGTGAACCTTTGAAGAATATTTAATTTCTGAAATGACGAAAAAAGGCATATTCCGCGAGATGAGAGGGGTACAATTTTGGGTGGTGAACCTTTGAAGAATATTTAATTTCTGAAATGACGAAAAAAAGGCATATTCCGCGAGATGAGAGGGGTACAATTTTGGGTGGTGAACCTTTGAAGAATATTTAATTTCTGAAATGACGAAAAAAAGGCATATTCCGCGTGATGAGAGGGGTACAATTTTGGGTGGTGAACCTTTGAAGAATATTTAATTTCTGAAATGACGAAAAAAAGGCATATTCCGCGTGATGAGAGGGGTACAATTTTGGGTGGTGAACCTTTGAAGAATATTTAATTTCTGAAATGACGAAAAAAAGGCATATTCCGCGTGATGAAAGGGGTACAATTTTGGGTGGTGAACCTTTGAAGAATATTTAATTTCTGAAATGACGAAAAAAGGCATATTCCGCGAGATGAGAGGGGTACAATTTTGGGTGGTGAACCTTTGAAGAATATTTAATTTCTGAAATGACGAAAAAAGGCATATTCCGCGAGATGAGAGGGTACAATTTTGGGTGGTGAACCTTTGAAGAATATTTAATTTCTGAAATGACGAAAAAAGGCATATTCCGCGTGATGAGAGGGGTACAATTTTGGGTGGTGAACCTTTGAAGAATATTTAATTTCTGAAATGACGAAAAAAAGGCATATTCCGCGAGATGAGAGGGGTACAATTTTGGGTGGTGAACCTTTGAAGAATATTTAATTTCTGAAATGACGAAAAAAAGGCATATTCCGCGAGATGAGAGGGGTACAATTTTGGGTGGTGAACCTGTGAAGAATATTTAATTTCTGAAATGACGAAAAAAAGGCATATTCCGCGAGATGAGAGGGGTACAATTTTGGGCGGTGAACCTTTAAAAATATTTAATTTCTGAAATGACGAAAAAGGCATATTCCGCGTGATGAGAGGGGTACAATTTTGGGTGGTGAACCTTTGAAGAATATTTAATTTCTGAAATGACGAAAAAAGGCATATTCCGCGTGATGAGAGGGGTACAGTTTTGGGTGGTGAACCTTTGAAGAATATTTAATTTCTGAAATGACGAAAAAAAGGCATATTCCGCGAGATGAGAGGGGTACAATTTTGGGTGGTGAACCTTTGAAGAATATTTAATTTCTGAAATGACGAAAAAAAGGCATATTCCGCGAGATGAGAGGGGTACAATTTTGGGTGGTGAACCTTTGAAGAATATTTAATTTCTGAAATGACGAAAAAAGGCATATTCCGCGTGATGAAAGGGGTACAATTTTGGGTGGTGAACCTTTGAAGAATATTTAATTTCTGAAATGACGAAAAAAAGGCATATTCCGCGTGATGAAAGGGGTACAATTTTGGGTGGTGAACCTTTGAAGAATATTTAATTTCTGAAATGACGAAAAAAGGCATATTCCGCGTGATGAGAGGGGTACAATTTTGGGTGGTGAACCTTTGAAGAATATTTAATTTCTGAAATGACGAAAAAAAGGCATATTCCGCGAGATGAGAGGGGTACAATTTTGGGTGGTGAACCTTTGAAGAATATTTAATTTCTGAAATGACGAAAAAGGCATATTCCGCGAGATGAGAGGGTACAATTTTGGGTGGTGAACCTTTGAAGAATATTTAATTTCTGAAATGACGAAAAAAGGCATATTCCGCGTGATGAGAGGGGTACAATTTTGGGTGGTGAACCTTTGAAGAATATTTAATTTCTGAAATGACGAAAAAAAGGCATATTCCGCGTGATGAGAGGGGTACAATTTTGGGTGGTGAACCTTTGAAGAATATTTAATTTCTGAAATGACGAAAAAAAGCATATTCCGCGAGATGAGAGGGGTACAATTTTGGGTGGTGAACCTTTGAAGAATATTTAATTTCTGAAATGACGAAAAAAGGCATATTCCGCGTGATGAGAGGGGTACAATTTTGGGTGGTGAACCTTTGAAGAATATTTAATTTCTGAAATGACGAAAAAAGGCATATTCCGCGAGATGAGAGGGGTACAATTTTGGGTGGTGAACCTTTGAAGAATATTTAATTTCTGAAATGACGAAAAAAAGGCATATTCCGCGAGATGAGAGGGGTACAATTTTGGGTGGTGAACCTTTGAAGAATATTTAATTTCTGAAATGACGAAAAAAAGGCATATTCCGCGTGATGAAAGGGTACAATTTTGGGTGGTGAACCTTTGAAGAATATTTAATTTCTGAAATGACGAAAAAAAGGCATATTCCGCGAGATGAGAGGGGTACAATTTTGGGTGGTGAACCTTTGAAGAATATTTAATTTCTGAAATGACGAAAAAAGGCATATTCCGCGAGATGAGAGGGGTACAATTTTGGGTGGTGAACCTTTGAAGAATATTTAATTTCTGAAATGACGAAAAAAGGCATATTCCGCGAGATGAGAGGGGTACAATTTTGGGTGGTGAACCTTTGAAGAATATTTAATTTCTGAAATGACGAAAAAAAGGCATATTCCGCGAGATGAGAGGGGTACAATTTTGGGTGGTGAACCTTTGAAGAATATTTAATTTCTGAAATGACGAAAAAAAGGCATATTCCGCGAGATGAGAGGGGTACAATTTTGGGTGGTGAACCTTTGAAGAATATTTAATTTCTGAAATGACGAAAAAAAGGCATATTCCGCGTGATGAGAGGGGTACAGTTTGGGTGGTGAACCTTTGAAGAATATTTAATTTCTGAAATGACGAAAAAAGGCATATTCCGCGTGATGAAGGGGTACAGTTTTGGGTGGTGAACCTTTGAAGAATATTTAATTTCTGAAATGACGAAAAAAAGGCATATTCCGCGTGATGAGAGGGGTACAATTTTGGGTGGTGAACCTTTGAAGAATATTTAATTTCTGAAATGACGAAAAAAGGCATATTCCGCGTGATGAGAGGGGTACAATTTTGGGTGGTGAACCTTTGAAGAATATTTAATTTCTGAAATGACGAAAAAAGGCATATTCCGCGAGATGAGAGGGGTACAATTTTGGGTGGTGAACCTTTGAAGAATATTTAATTTCTGAAATGACGAAAAAAAGGCATATTCCGCGTGATGAGAGGGGTACAATTTTGGGTGGTGAACCTTTGAAGAATATTTAATTTCTGAAATGACGAAAAAAAGGCATATTCCGCGAGATGAGAGGGGTACAATTTTGGGTGGTGAACCTTTGAAGAATATTTAATTTCTGAAATGACGAAAAAAAGGCATATTCCGCGTAATGAGAGGGGTACAGTTTTGGGTGGTGAACCTTTAAAGAATATTTAATTTCTGAAATGACGAAAAAAAGGCATATTCCGCGTGATGAAAGGGGTACAGGCTTGGGTGGTGAACCTTTATAGAAATTTTAATTTCTGAAATGACGAATAAAAAAAAAGGCATATTCCGCGTGATGAGAGGGGTACAATTTTGGGTGGTGAACCTTTGAAGAAAATTTAATTTCTGAAATGACGAAAGAAAAGTGATATTCCGCGAGATTAGAGGGATACAGTTTTCATGGTGAACCTTTGTAGAAAAATTAATTTCTGAAATGACGAAAAATAAGGCATATTTCGCGAGATGAGAGGGGTACAGTTTTTGGGTGGTGAACATTTGTTGAGAATTTAATTTCTGAAATGACGAATAAATTAGTCATATTCCGCGTGATGAGAGGGGTACAGTTTTGGGTGGTGAACTTTGTAGAATATTTAATTTCTGATATGACGAAATAAATCAGTAAAATTCCGCGTGATGAGAAGGGTACAGTTTGGAGGTGTACCTTTGTAGAGAACTTAATTTCTGAAATGACGAAAAAAGGCATATTCCGCGTATGAGAGGGGTACAGTTTTGGGTGGTGAACCTTTGTAGAAAATTTAATTTCTGAAATGACGATAAAAAAGGCATATTCCGCGTGATGAGAGGGGTACAGTTTTGGGTGGTGAACCTTTGAAGAATATTTAATTTCTGAAATGACGAAAAAAAGGCATATTCCGCGAGATGAGAGGGGTACAATTTTGGGTGGTGAACCTTTGAAGAATATTTAATTTCTGAAATGACGAAAAAAAGGCATATTCCGCGTGATGAAAGGGGTACAATTTGGGTGGTGAACCTTTGAAGAATATTTAATTTCTGAAATGACGAAAAAAAGGCATATTCCGCGAGATGAGAGGGGTACAATTTTGGGAGGTGAACCTTTAAAGAATATTTAATTTCTGAAATGACGAAAAAAAGGCATATTCCGCGTGATGAGAGGGGTACAGTTTTGGGTGGTGAACCTTTGAAGAATATTTAATTTCTGAAATGACGAAAAAAAGGCATATTCCGCGTGATGAAAGGGGTACAGTTTTGGGTGGTGAACCTTTAAAGAATATTTAATTTCTGAAATGACGAAAAAGGCATATTCCGCGAGATGAGAGGGGTACAATTTTGGGTGGTGAACCTGTGAAGAATATTTAATTTCTGAAATGACGAAAAAGGCATATTCCGCGTGATGAGAGGGGTATAATTTTGGGTGGTGAACCTTTGAAGAATATTTAATTTCTGAAATGACGAAAAAAGGCATATTCCGCGAGATGAGAGGGTACAATTTTGGGTGGTGAACCTTTGAAGAATATTTAATTTCTGAAATGACGAAAAAGGCATATTGCGCGTGATGAGAGGGGTACAATTTTGGGTGGTGAACCTTTGAAGAATATTTAATTTCTGAAATGACGAAAAAAGGCATATTCCGCGAGATGAAAGGGGTACAATTTTGGGGGGGTGAACCTTTGTAGAAAATCTAATTTCTGAAATGACGAAAAAAGGCATATTCCGCGTGATGACAGGGGTACAGTTTTGGGTGGTGAACCTTTAAAGAATATTTATTTCTGAAATGACGAAAAAAAGGCATATTCCGCGTAATGAAAGGGGTACAGGCTTGGGTTGTGAACCTTTATAGAAATTTTAATTTCTGTAAACACGAATAAACTGAAAAAGGCATATTCCGCGTAATGAGAGAGATAAAGTTTTGGGTGTTGAACCTTTGTAGAAAATTTAATTTCTGAAATAACGAAATAAATCAGTGATATTCCGCATGATGAGAGGGGTACAGTTTATCATGGTGAACCTTTGTAGAAAAATTAATTTATGAAATGACGAAATAAATAAGTTATATTTCGCGTGATGAGAGGGGTACAGTTTTTGGGTGGTGAACATTTGTTGAGAATTTAGTTTCTGAATTAACGAAATAAATTAGTCATATTCCACCCGTTGAGAGGAATACAGTTTAGGGTGGTGAACTTTGTAGAGAATTTAGTTTCTGATATGATGAAATAAATCAGTAAAATTCGGCGTGATGAGAAGGGTACAGTTTGGGGGAGGTGTACCTTTGTAGAGAACTTAGTTTCTGATATGATGAAAAAAGGTATATTCCGCGTATCGAGAGGAGTACAGTTTTGGGTGGTGAACCTTTGTAGAAAATTTAATTTCTGAAATGACGATAAAAAAGGCATATTCCGCGTGATGAGAGGGGTACAGTTTTGGGTGGTGAACCTTTGAAGAATATTTAATTTCTGAAATGACGAAAAAAAGGCATATTCCGCGAGATGAGAGGGGTACAATTTTGGGTGGTGAACCTTTGAAGAATATTTAATTTCTGAAATGACGAAAAAAAGGCATATTCCGCGTGATGAAAGGGGTACCATTTTGGGTGGTGAACCTTTGAAGAATATTTAATTTCTGAAATGACGAAAAAAAGGCATATTCCGCGTGATGAGAGGGGTACAGTTTTGGGTGGTGAACCTTTGAAGAATATTTAATTTCTGAAATGACGAAAAAAAGGCATATTCCGCGTGATGAAAGGGGTACAATTTTGGGTGGTGAACCTTTGAAGAAAATCTAATTTCTGAAATGACGAAAAAAAGGCATATTCCGCGAGATGAGAGGGGTACAATTTTGGGTGGTGAACCTGTGAAGAATATTTAATTTCTGAAATGACGAAAAAAAGGCATATTCCGCGAGATGAGAGGGGTACAATTTTGGGTGGTGAACCTTTGAAGAAAATCTAATTTCTGAAATGACGAAAAAGGCATATTCCGCGTGATGAGAGGGGTACAATTTTGGGTGGTGAACCTTTGAAGAATATTTAATTTCTGAAATGACGAAAACAAGGCATATTCCGCGAGATGAGAGGGGTACAATTTTGGGCGGTGAACCTTTAAAAATATTTAATTTCTGAAATGACGAAAAAGGCATATTCCGCGTGATGAGAGGGGTACAGTTTTGGGTGGTGAACCTTTGAAGAATATTTAATTTCTGAAATGACGAAAAAAAGGCATATTCCGCGAGATGAGAGGGGTACAATTTTGGGTGGTGAACCTTTGAAGAATATTTAATTTGTGAAATGACGAAAAAAAGGCATATTCCGCGTGATGAAAGGGGTACAATTTTGGGTGGTGAACCTTTAAAAATATTTAATTTCTGACATGACGAAAAAAAGGCATATTCCGCGAGATGAGAGGGGTACAATTTTGGGTGGTGAACCTTTGAAGAATATTTAATTTCTGAAATGACGAAAAAAGGCATATTCCGCGAGATGAGAGGGGTACAATTTTGGGTGGTGAACCTTTGAAGAATATTTAATTTCTGAAATGACGAAAAAAAGGCATATTCCGCGTGATGAGAGGGGTACAGTTTTGGGTGGTGAACCTTTGAAGAATATTTAATTTCTGAAATGACGAAAAAAAGGCATATTCCGCGAGATGAGAGGGGTACAATTTTGGGTGGTGAACCTTTGAAGAATATTTAATTTCTGAAATGACGAAAAAAAGGCATATTCCGCGTGATGAAAGGGGTACCATTTTGGGTGGTGAACCTTTGAAGAATATTTAATTTCTGAAATGACGAAAAAAAGGCATATTCCGCGTGATGAGAGGGGTACAGTTTTGGGTGGTGAACCTTTGAAGAATATTTAATTTCTGAAATGACGAAAAAAAGGCATATTCCGCGTGATGAAAGGGGTACAATTTTGGGTGGTGAACCTTTGAAGAATATCTAATTTCTGAAATGACGAAAAAAAGGCATATTCCGCGAGATGAGAGGGGTACAATTTTGGGTGGTGAACCTGTGAAGAATATTTAATTTCTGAAATGACGAAAAAAAGGCATATTCCGCGAGATGAGAGGGGTACAATTTTGGGCGGTGAACCTTTGAAGAATATTTAATTTCTGAAATGACGAAAAAAAGGCATATTCCGCGAGATGAGAGGGGTACAATTTTGGGTGGTGAACCTTTGAAGAAAATTTAATTTCTGAAATGACGAAAAAAGGCATATTCCGCGTGATGAGAGGGTACAGATTTGGGTGGTGAACCTTTGAAGAAATTTAATTTCTGAAATGACGAAAAAACCGCATATTCCGCGTAATGAAAGGGGTACAGGTTTGGGTGGTGAACCTTTATAGAAAATTTAATTTCTGAAAAGACGAAAAAAAAGGCATATTCCGCGTAATGAGAGGGATAAAGTTTTGGGTGGTGAACCTTTGTAGAAAATTTAATTTCTGAAATGACGAAAAAAGGCATATTCCGCGTGATGAGAGGGGTACAGTTTTGGGTGGTGAACCTTTGAAGAATATTTAATTTCTGAAATGACGAAAAAAAGGCATATTCCGCGTGATGAAAGGGGTACAATTTTGGGTGGTGAACCTTTGAAGAAAATGTAATTTCTGAAATGACGAAAAAAAGGCATATTCCGCGAGATGAGAGGGGTACAATTTTGGGTGGTGAACCTGTGAAGAATATTTAATTTCTGAAATGACGAAAAAAAGGCATATTCCGCGAGATGAGAGGGGTACAATTTTGGGCGGTGAACCTTTAAAAATATTTAATTTCTGAAATGACGAAAAAGGCATATTCCGCGTGATGAGAGGGGTACAATTTTGGGTGGTGAACCTTTGAAGAATATTTAATTTCTGAAATGACGAAAAAAGGCATATTCCGCGAGAAAAGCGGGGTACAGTTTTCGGTGGTGAACCTTTGAAGAATATTTAATTTCTGAAATGACGAAAAAAAGGCATATTCCGCGAGATGAGAGGGGTACAATTTTGGGTGGTGAACCTTTGGAGAATATTTAATTTCTGAAATGACGAAAAAAAGGCATATTCCGCGTGATGCGAGGGGTACAGTTTTGGGAGGTGAACCTTTAAAGAATATTTAATTTCTGAAATGACGAAAAAAAGTCATATTCCGCGAGATGAGAGGGGGACAATTTTGGGTGGTGAACTTTTGTAGAAAATTTAATTTCTGAAATGACGAAAAAAAGGCATATTCCCCGTGATGAAAGGGATACAGTTTTGGGTTGTGAACCTTTAAAGAATATTTAATTTCTGAAATGACGAAAAAAGGCATATTCCGCGAGATGAGAGGGGTACAATTTTGGGTGGTGAACCTTTGAAGAATATTTAATTTCTGAAATGACGAAAAAAAGGCATATTCCGCGAGATGAGAGGGGTACAATTTTGGGTGGTGAACCTTTGAAGAATATTTAATTTCTGAAATGACGAAAAAAAGGCTTATTCCGCGTGATGAAAGGGTACAATTTTGGGTGGTGAACCTTTGAAGAATATTTAATTTTGAAATGACGAAAAAAAGGCATATTCCGCGTGATGAAAGGGTACAATTTTGGGTGGTGAACCTGTGAAGAATATTTAATTTCTGAAATGACGAAAAAAAGGCATATTCCGCGAGATGAGAGGGGTACAATTTTGGGTGGTGAACCTGTGAAGAATATTTAATTTCTGAAATGACGAA
Source organism: Desmophyllum pertusum (assembly GCA_029204205.1). Classification (NCBI taxonomy): domain Eukaryota; kingdom Metazoa; phylum Cnidaria; class Anthozoa; order Scleractinia; family Caryophylliidae; genus Desmophyllum; species Desmophyllum pertusum. The sequence goes on from MU826401.1 coordinate 65,683, forward strand.
AAAAGGCATATTCCGCGTGATGAGAGGGGTACAATTTTGGGTGGTGAACCTTTGAAGAATATTTAATTTCTGAAATGACGAAAAAAGGCATATTCCGCGAGATGAGAGGGGTACAGTTTTGGGTGGTGAACCTTTGAAGAATATTTAATTTCTGAAATGACGAAAAAAGGCATATTCCGCGAGATGAGAGGGGTACAATTTTGGGAGGTGAACCTTTAAAGAATATTTAATTTCTGAAATGACGAAAAAAAGTCATATTCCGCGAGATGAGAGGGGGACAATTTTGGTTGGTGAACCTTTGTAGAATATTTAATTTCTGAAATGACGAAAAAAAGGCATTTTCCGCGTGATAAAAGGGGTACAGTTTTGGGTGGTGAACCTTTGAAGAATATTTAATTTCTGAAATGACGAAAAAAAGGCATATTCCGCGTGATGAAAGGGGTACAGTTTTGGGTGGTGAACCTTTAAAGAATATTTAATTTCTGAAATGACGAAAAAAGGCATATTCCGCGTGATGAGAGGGGTACAATTTTGGGTGGTGAACCTGTGAAGAATATTTAATTTCTGAAATGACGAAAAAGGCATATTCCGCGTGATGAGAGGGGTATAATTTTGGGTGGTGAACCTTTGAAGAATATTTAATTTCTGAAATGACGAAAAAAGGCATATTCCGCGAGATGAGAGGGTACAGTTTTGGGTGGTGAACCTTTAAAGTAAATTTATTTCTGAAATGACGAAAAAAAGGCATATTCCGCGTAATGAGAGGGGTACAGGCTTGGGTTGTGAACCTTTATAGAAATTTTAATTCTGTAAACACGAATAAAACTGAAAAAGGCATATTCCGCGTAATGAGAGAGATAAAGTTTTGGGTGTTGAACCTTTGTAGAAAATTTAATTTCTGAAATAACGAAATAAATCAGTGATATTCCGCATGATTAGAGGGGTACAGTTTAGCATGGTTAACCTTTGTAGAAAAATTAATTTATGAAATGACGAAATAAATAAGTTATATTTCGAGTGATGAGAGGGGTACAGTTTTTGGGTGGTGAACATTTGTTGAGAATTTAGTTTCTGAATTAACGAAATAAATTAGTCATATTCCACCCGTTGAGAGGAATACAGTTTAGGGTGGTGAACTTTGTAGAGAATTTAGTTTCTGATATGATGAAATAAATCAGTAAAATTCGGCGTGATGAGAAGGGTACAGTTTGGGGGGAGGTGTACCTTTGTAGAGAACTTAGTTTCTGATATGATGAAAAAAGGTATATTCCGCGTATCGAGAGGAGTACAGCTTTGGGTGGTGAACCTTTGTATGAAATATAATTTCCGAAACGACGAAAAAAAGGCATATTCCGCGTAATGAGAGGGGTACAGCTTTGGGTGGTGAACCTTTGTAGAAAATTTAATTTCTGAAATGACGAAAAAGGCATATTACGCGTCATGTGAGGGGATACAGGTTTGATTGGTGAACATTTGTAGCAAATTTAATTTCTGTAATGACGAAAAAAAATCATATTCCGCGTGATGAAAGGGTACAATGTTGGGTGGTGAGCCTTTGCAGAAAATTTAATTTCTAAAATGACGAAAAAGACATATTCCGCGTGATGAGAGGGGTACAGGTTTGGGTGGTGAACATTTGTAGAAAATTTAATTTCTGTAATGACGAAAAAAAAGTCATATTCCGCGAGATGAGAGGGGTACAATTTTGGGTGGTGAACCTTTGAAGAATATTTAATTTCTGAAATGACGAAAAAAAGGCATATTCCGCGAAATGAGAGGGGTACAATTTTGGGTGGTGAACCTTTGAAGAATATTTAATTTCTGAAATGACGAAAAAAAAAGGCATATTCCGCGTAATGAGAGGGATAAAGTTTGGGTCGTTGAACCTTTGTAGAAAATTTAATTTCTGAAATGACGAAAAAAAATGCATATTCCGCGTGATGAGGGGGGTACAGTTTTGGGTGGTGAACATTTGTAGAAAATGTAATTTCTGTAATGGCGAAAAAAAGGTATATTCTGCGAGATGAGAGGGGTACAATTTTGGGTGGTGAACCTTTGAAGAATATTTAATTTCCGAAATAACGAAAAAAGGCGTATTCCTCGTGATGAGAGGGGTACAATTTTGGGTGGTGAATCTTTGTAGAAAATTTAATTTCTGAAATGACGAAATAAATCAGGCATATTCCGCGTGATGAGAAGGGTACAGTTTTGGGTGGTGAACTTTGGTAGAAAATTTAATTTCTGAAATGACGACAAAAAGGCATATTCCGCGTGATGAGAGTGGTACAGTTTTGGGTGGTGAACCTTTGTAGAAAATTTAATTTCTGAAATGACGAAAAAAAAGGCCTATTCCGCGTAATGAGTGGGTTCAATTTTGGGTGGTGAACCATTGTAGAATATTTAATTTCTGAAATGACCAAAAAAAAGGGTATATTCCGCGTGATGAAAGAGGTACAATGTTGGGTGGTGAACCTTTGCAGAAAATTTAATTTCTGAAATGACGAAAACAAAAAGGCATATTCCGCGTGATGAAAGGTGTACAGGTTTGGGTGGTGAACATTTGTAGAAAATTTAATTTCTGTAATGACGAAAAAAAGGCATATTCCGCGAGATTAGAGAGGTACAATTTTGGGAGGTGAACCTTTGAAGAATATTTAATTTCTGAAATGACGAAAAAAAGGCATATTCCGCGAGATGAGAGGGGTACATTTTTGGGTGGTGTACCTTTGTGGAAATTTTAATTTCTGAAATGATGAAAAAGGCATATTCCTCGTAATGAGAGGGGTACAGTTTGGGTGGTGAACCTTAGAAGAAAATTTAATTTCTGAAATGGCGAAAAAAAGGCATATTCCGCGTAATGAAAGGGGTACAATTTTGGGTGGTGAACCTTTATAGAAATTTAATTTCTGAAATGACGAAAAAAAGGCATATTCCGCGTAATGAGAGGGAGAAAGTTTTGGTGTTGAACCTTTGTAGAAATTTAATTTCTAAAATGACGAAAAAAAAGGCATATTCCGCGTGATGAAAGGGGTACAGGTTTGGGTGGTGAACATTTGTAGAAAATTTAATTTCTGTAATGACGAAAAAAGGCATATTCCGCGAGATGAGAGGGGTGCAATTTTGGGAGGTGAACCTTTGAAGAATATTTAATTTCTGTAATGACGAAAAAAAGGCATATTCCGCGAGATGAGTGGGGTACAATTTTGGTTGGTGAACTTTTGTAGAAAATTTAATTTCTGAAATAATGAAAAAAGGCATATTCCGCGTGATGAGAGGGGTACAGTTTTGGGTGGTGAACCTTTGAAGAATATTTAATTTCTGAAATGATGAAAAGGCATATTCCGCGTAATGAGAGGGGTACAGTTTTGGGTGGTGAACCTTAGAAGAAAATTTAATTTCTGAAATGACGAAAAAAGGCATATTCCGCGTGATGAGAGGGGTACAGGTTTGGGTGGTGAACCTTTGAGAATATTTAATTTCTGAAATGACGAAAAAAGGTATATTCCGCGTGATGAGATGGGTACAGTTTTGGGTGGTGAACCTTTGTAGAAAATTTAATTTCTGAAATGACGAAAAAGCATATTCCGCGTGATGAGAGGGGTACAATTTTGGGTGGTGAACCTTTGAAGAATATTTAATTTCTGAAATGACGAAAAAAAGGCATATTCCGCGTGATGAGAGGGGTACAGTTTTGGGTGGTGAACCTTTGTAGAATATTTAATTTCTGAAATGACGAAAAAAGGCATATTCCGCGTGATGAGAGGGTACAATTTTGGGTGGTGAACCTTTGAAGAATATTTAATTTCTGAAATGACGAAAAAAAGGCATATTCCGCGAGATGAGAGGGGTACAATTTTGGGTGGTGAACCTTTGAAGAATATTTAATTTCTGAAATGACGAAAAAAGGCATATTCCGCGAGATGAGAGGGGTACAATTTTGGGTGGTGAACCTTTGAAGAATATTTAATTTCTGAAATGACGAAAAAAAGGCATATTCCGCGTGATGAGAGGGGTACAATTTGGGTGGTGAACCTTTGAAGAATATTTAATTTCTGAAATGACGAAAAAAGGCATATTCCGCGTGATGAGAGGGGTACAAGTTTGGGTGGTGAACCTTTGTAGAATATTTAATTTCTGAAATGACGAAAAAAAGGCATATTCCGCGTGATGAGAGGGGTACAGGTTTGGGTGGTGAACCTTTGAAGAATATTTAATTTCTGAAATGACGAAAAAAGGCATATTCCGCGAGATGAGATGGTGAACCTTTGAAGAATATTTAATTTCTGAAATGACGAAAAAAGGCATATTCCGCGTGATGAGAGGGGTACAATTTTGGGTGGTGAACCTTTGAAGAATATTTAATTTCTGATATTCCGCGAGATGAGAGGGGTACAATTTTGGGTGGTGAACCTTTGAAGAATATTTAATTTCTGTAATGACGAAAAAAAGGCATATTCCGCGAGATGAGAGGGGTACAGTTTTGGGTGGTGAACCTTTGAAGAATATTTAATTTCTGAAATGACGAAAAAAAGGCATATTCCGCGTGATGAGAGGGGTACAATTTTGGGTGTTGAACCTTTGTAGAAATTTAATTTCTGAAATGACGAAAAAGGCATATTCCGCGTGATGAGAGGGGTACAATTTTGGGTGGTGAACCTTTGAAGAATATTTAATTTCTGAAATGACGAAAAAGGCATATTCCGCGTGATGAGAGGGGTACAGGTTTGGGTGGTGAACCTTTGAAGAAAAATTTAATTTCTGTAATGACGAAAAAAAGGCATATTCCGCGAGATGAGAGGGGTACAATTTTGGGTGGTGAACCTTTGAAGAATATTTAATTTCTGAAATGACGAAATAAATCAGTCATATTCCGCGTGATGAGAAGGGTACAGTTTTGGGTGGTGAACTTTGTAGAATATTTAATTTCTGAAATGACGAAAAAAGGCATATTTCTCGTGATGAGAGGGGTACAGTTTTGGGTGGTGAACCTTTGTAGAAAATTTAATTTCTGAAATGACGAAAAAAAGGCATATTCCGCGTGATGAAGAGTAGTACAGGTTTGTGTTGTGAACATTTGAAGAAAATTTAATTTCTGTAATGACGAAAAAAAAAGGCATATTCCGCGTGATGAGAGGGTACAGTTTTGGGTGGTGAACCTTTGTAGAAAGTTTAATTTCTGAAATGACGAAAAAAAGTCATATTCCGCGTGATGAGATGTACAATTTTGGGTGGTGAACCTTTGTAGAAAATTTAATTTCTGTAATGACGAAAAAAAGGCATATTCCGCGAGATGAGAGGTGTTCAATTTTGGGTGGTGAACTTTTGTAGAAAATTTAATTTCTGAAATGATGAAAAAAAAAGGCTCATTCCGCGTGATGAGAGGGGTACAATGTTGGGTTAACCTTTGTAGAAGGTGAGAAAGTGACACTTTTTGCGAAAATAAACGAACTTTGTTCGCTTCTAAAGAGCACCATCATAACCTCTTTTGTATTGAGACAGAAGCAGATTTTGCAATTTCGAGACTCGTTGAAAGTTATTGCCTTCCAAAGGAGTAAAATTTTTGAAAATTAGACTTTGAAACGGTCTATCTTCTTTTTGAAAAGCCTTTTTGCAATTCCGCTTCTGTCACATCACAATACAGTACACTAAGTTTACCTTCCTCGTGTATCAATTCTGAAATTCTATATCCGCGACGAAAGCTTGGACACAAAATTGCCGGTTTTGCCCCTTCCGAAGACTAACCGAGTCAACAAAGTGTATGACAACAGATGTTTTGGAATCTAATTATGATAATTCGGGACATTGAATTGCACGTGCCGCAAAACGAAGAACAATAACTTTCTAATTACCAATACGCCGAAAACAAAATTTTTTGAATCGATTATAAATAACGTTATAAAAACAACCTTCTCGTGAATATTTCGCGTACGGTCGGCATCAGTCGTCACGGTTCGTGTATACTCTTTAAATAAATACATACATAATGAGAGCAAGGGTCCTGCGCGACCTTAAGAGAGAGTTGACTGTAGTATACATGTATTTATGATAGCGGTTACTCCGAGTGAAACGCCGGCCTGATAAGCACTTGGCTTGTAGACAGACGTTTGGAGCGTTTTTCAAATTTATGTCAAAATAATAAAGTGTTGTTGTTGTGTCGTAAAACCAAAACCAAGTAATCAGAAGCGTAATAACGCAATGAACCAATCACAACCCGAAGTAACCGTAACTGGCGCCAAGCGCGGGAAAACGCGTGTGACCAACTCGCGATTGGTTTTAGTTTTGCATCTGATTGGTTGAGAAGGTGGCGCGAGTTTTTTTAACCAAACAAAGCGTAGTACTGTAGCGAAAGCAAAGCAATTCTGGATTACTTTTGAAACGTAATGACAGCTACTCTAGCTTCATTGTATAATTAACCAATTTTATTTTCCTCAACTCATAAATATGATAAACGTCATAAACGTTTATTGTTAATTGACTAATTACAACTTATATTTGCTAGTCAGTCGATACAGTTAGCTGTGACTTTTCAAGTCCCACAATTTTTCTATTGAATTGAATAAAATGATAAACCAATAAGCGAGCTTTCGATCTGTTTAGGGAGCCATCAAAGTCTTCCACATGAAACCATTATGGCTCGAGGTGCATGCTACATTGCCAGTGAAAGCTCTACCTCCGCTGCCCAAATCACTTTCAACGCAGGCTCAATATGAGATGCTGCTCTCCTCAAAGTTCGAACACTAACATAGTTGACTCAATTTAATTGTCGAATACGCGTAGTTGTCGACAACTATCTCCCAGGTCTGTCGAGGCCATTGTAGGAGCTATGTCACGATATCTTTAGTCATTTTTCCGATGTACAAAATCACCTTCAAATCGAAAGAAAACCATAAAATAACAGTTTACTAAGGTAGAAAAACCACCAAAGAGGTAATAATAAACCAAACAGGAACAAGGATGGCTAGGATTGGGGAAGATTGAGACGGATTGCAAACGACGAACCTGAAAATTTTAGGGTAAAATTTTCAAGATGCGCCATCCGTGACGTAGCTCCTTTAATCTCTGATGATCCACAGATTGTCAAGTAGACTGGTAACGAGAGTCCCCGGATATTGTCTTGATGTGTCGCCAGATTCTCAGAACTAAAATTACAATAAATGTATGGAAATCAGTAGTGAGAATTAATGTTTCGATCTGGGACCCTTGTGGTGTTCATCAACTTGTCGTGTCTTGACTGTTTCTCCTCGCTTGAGCAACTTTCGAGGCAGTTTTTCGTTCCAGGGCTTGGCAGATGAAATCTCCCGCGTCCATCAGTTTGTCCAAGTTTACTCCCTTTTAGAATTAAAAACAGAAAATTAATAAGCTGGCGAAGGAAAGGAACGTTTTACATTACAGTTCAGGATTAGACAAAGTAACAACAACAACAGCAAACAATAACAACAACAACACAAATCCGGCGAGAGCGTCGAAAGTGTTTGTTTAAACCCTTTCACTCCCAAGAGTGATAAGTTCAAAACTGAGGGAAAAATCTTGAATTTCATTTTGAAAATTGTTAAAAACAAACAGCACTCTCAATAGCTTTCATTTGAATGGTCACACACTAGGGTTTGACTCTGGCAGTGAAACGGTTAACCCTTCTAATAATTCATCATGTTATGCTGATGTTAATCAGTTAGCATAGATTTTATACACGGCAATTTTATTTCTCCGTTTATTCCATAGTTTAAGTTTCGATTGAGAAGATATATCAAACACTCGAGGTTGTGTTTCATAACATTTCCAACTAGCCCAAATTTCGCCAAAATATTTTCATCTCTCTTCTCGGTGTTTGGAAATCGGATGAAATACTGTCTCTCGTGTCCAAAGCACACATTGGTAAAGAGGGAATTTAACCATTTCACTCCCAGAGTCAAACCTTGAGTCGATAAATGTGGTTTCTATAAACTTTTGAGTCTGTGGAGAAATCCCTAGTGTGTGACCATTCAAATGAAAGCTATTTAGCAGCACTTTCAAGTGGTACTGTTTATTATGCTGTACAAGGTGGTTCTAACTTTTAAGTCTGTGGATGAAACCCTAGTGTGTGACCATTCAAATGGAAGCTAGTGAGCAGTACTTTCATGTGGTACTGTTTGTTTTTGACAATTTTTCAAATTAAATTCAAGATTTTGTCCTCGGTTTTGAACTTAGCACACTCGGGAGTGAAAGGGTTAAGGCAAATTTACATGGCACTACGTCCCAATAAATCAACCTTGTATCAAAATAATCAAAAAACTGAAAACAAACCGTCTCAAGGCCCATGCCATGCAGCATGTAGACGACATCTTCCGTAGCAACATTCCCAGATGCACCGCGCGCGTATGGACAGCCGCCCAGACCACTGACTGAAGCATCCACTGTCCCGACACCCAGCTGTTAACAGAAATGACAACAACTGATTAACTTAGTACTCATCCTTGCTGACGCCAACAAGAGGCTCGGGTAACGCCAATACACGTTACACAAGTAACGTAATACACGTTACACGGGTAACGTAATACACGTTACACGGGTAAACGTAATACACGTTACACAAAATTGCACGTTTAAAACTTTTGACATCACGCAATCAGTTTTCATAATTAAGAGAGTGCGTTAAAGGGGCAGTATCACGAGAATTGTCCCACGTTTTTGTGTAAACTATGCTTGAATTATACACTCGTACACTCCGCCGCAAAGTCAAAATGATTAAAATTAAACTGAGCGGAAAATCAATACCAGCGCCTGAAAGACCACCTCTTGTTTGGTAATCGTACGAAGTTTACTTGGGTTAGGTTCTACCTGCCATACAAACGTCTCTAAATTTTCCAGTTTTCAACTTCCGTTTTCTCGACTCAGGTAGAACCTTACCTAACGAAACTTTGCACGATTACCAAACAAGAGGTGGTCTTTCAGGTGCTGGTATTGATTTTCCGCTCAGCTTAATATGAATTTGCGGCGGCCATTTTGGAGAAAGGTCTATTCTGCGCTATTTCAGAAATCACTTTTTACGGACATCATTGAGATCCCACACTGTAGATCGCACCATATTGACACGTTTTTCATGTTACTAACTTCGTGTACAGTTTTGTATGTGTTTATTACTTACTTGCAATGCAGTGAGAATGTTTGCTAAAGCTTGACCGTACGTGTCGTGACAGTGAATAGCCAGATTACTGACTGGGACACTCTCTAACACACCATCCAACATGGCTTCAGTTGAACCTAGTAAACATTTATAGTTCCAAAGTCAAGAACAATATAATTATACCAGGGGCACCCAACGGATCGTTTCGGTGAAATATTTGTTCGGAAGGCCTATAATCGCCTCAGATATTCGGATTAAAGTTTGGAGTTTTCGTTAGGGAAATATCATCTCGAACTTTCTTAATATGGGAAAATTAATGCCTAGTATTATTTTCGGAGAGATAAAAAATTTCGTTTTGGGTACAAAAAAAGGTCAGCTAGGATTTTAGGAAAGGAAAAATCAGCAAGGAAGAGCTGAGGTTTTCGGGAAATGACTAAAAAAGCCCCAATAAATTCGTGAAGTCTAAAGTTCCCCTAGAATGACCGAACAGATAAAAATTTTATAGCGCAGCTTAGAATTCATTTATAGATCTTTAAAAGCACACCAGACAGCCTAAAATAGTGTTTTAAAGCATTTGGGAGAAAACCGTCGTTGGGTGCCCCTGTTATATCCATACAGTTTTTTTCATATATTTTCTATAATTCACAATGCGTCGAAACATGCCTGCTCAACATACAGAATATCTCTAACCTGGAGTTCCAACACCAATGGTATCTCCAAGAGGACACTTCATAACATCCCAAGTCAAACAAGCGCTTTGTTACCTACACAGAAAGAAGCCCCACATTATTTTTTTTTATAGAACTACATTTCTTGTAATCGTAATCCGATATCACACAGAAAAATCGCTCAGCCATGAAGGGTCTAGCCTGCGAACGCAGACGTATTTCCGGCTCGAGTTTCCCCGCCAAAATGTTTTCGGCGGCGAAACTCGGGCCGGAAATACGTCTGCGTTCGCAGGCTATGAAAGGTCATTCTCCCTGGCTTTGTCTGTAGTCCCTTTTTTCCATGTGTCCAGTGCCCCCAAAATTTTGCATGGCCATTTTCCCCTCTCAATTTATTTTGCATCTCGATCGACAAACTCAGTAGGGAAAGAGGGACTGCTTGTAGTCTTAAATAGATCTATATTAGAGAGGTGTCCGTACAGAGAGGTTTCAACACTATATATCGATATTTTGAACTGTATTTCCATGAACACCAATGTTACACCATTTTGGTGTTATTTTAATCACATTTTAATCAAATTTATGACCACTACACTCAAAACAAACTAAGAAAAAACTTTTAACTTTTAGTTTAATGTAGTTAATGTTAATCACGACTCTTAGGAAGACCATATAAAGATTGATGATGATGATGATGAGAGAAAAAAAGCCTAGGTAAGGTTTCTAAATCTCACCATTGCCACAGCCTTTGGAGAAACAGATCCCTCATATGGACAGCCGACCACACAAGAAACATATCTACGGGTACATAAAAGTTTAAAAACATATCTCAGTCATGAACTTTTGAAATTTGAATCAAAGAATTGCAACAGCCCCCCCCCCCCCCCCCCCCCCCAACCTCTCCAGCCATTTCAACTGTTACAACCATAATTATAATGAAGCAGGGGCAGATCCAGGATTTTTTGATAGGGGGGATAACAGGGTTTTCCCGAAAATGTGAAGTAGATTGAAGGAGAATTTTTGGAAGTATAGACATCAGTAGTAAAGGCGCAGAGGGGGTGTTTGGTGGCCTCCCCCCCCAAAAAATTGAGATTTCAGGCTCTGAAAAGTGCATTTCAATGGTGGATCCTGGATAATGGAGAAAAAAAAAAAAAACCCTAAGGTCTGATGGGGGGTGGGGGGGGGAGGGGGGGGGGGAGGGGATTATGCCACTGGAAGCAAATTTGGAAAGCTGAAGTTTTGAGTGTTTGTTGAATCTACCTTGGAGTAAACAAGCAGGGTTTTAAGGTTTAAATCATGATAGCATCCCTTTTATTATTGTTGTGAAATATTCATGTACAGTTTAATTTTATTGTATAAAAGACTGAAAATCTCACCCTCTCACTGGAATGCTGTTTTTTTCTGGCGGCTTCACAAACAGCTTCAAACCTCTGCAGGCTTTCTGATATGGAGCAGTTAATATTTTTCCTTTGGGTGAAAATAATTTAGCAATTTCTAATTATGGCAAACTGGTTCATCACGATCAATATCATGACTCACAGCTAGCTGTTTATTCTGACTAGAATTTTCCAGGATTTCCGGTATCGATCTATTACCATACGAACCCTACAGAGAATCCAAATTCTGTTGATCAATTTTCAGGGCCAAATACAGTAAGTTCAATCATTAGCTCACCTACTGAAGGATTCTGATGCTGCACCAAAGATGGCCACTTCTTTCACCCCACAGTCCATCTAGAACAAAAAAACTTCAGTCTCAAACCACGAAAAATGTTATATCAGTCACAGTTCTGCAATACAGTGACAGGAGCTACTTGGAAAAAAATTCTGAGTTCTGCCAACAGGAGTAAAACCTATGAACTGACATACACCGGTCACACGCTCTAGCACTGAACTACAGGAGACTCATTGGAGCTACAATTGTACATCATTGTATAGGCCATATAACTAGGCTCAAATGCGACGAACATCCTGCATACTGCTAGGATTAGATTTGTAAATAAGCGACAATGCGTGGAAAGAAATTCATGGTATATCTTTTAAGCTTGGTAGAAATAAGAGACTGATGTTTTAATCGGTCAGTGACATAAGCTACTCAGAAAAAAATTCCAAGTTCTTCCAACAGCAGTTAAACCTGCTATGACCTTCCACACACCGGTCAGTTGGATAATAAATCTAAATTATATAATATGACATTGAATACATACATTACAATCATGCAGTTAAGCTTACTAACCGCTGCTTCAAAACCTTTGAGGTTTGGAGTTAGCGCTGGATAGGAAATGCCTGGAATCTTTTTTATTCTTCTCATGACATCGTCATGGTCAGCCATCTACATGTATGATAGTATCCATGGAAGAAAAAAATAAAAACAGTACTGATTAACAGCTGCAGACCAATCCTCCACTAGGAGAAATTAATGGACAATGGTGATGATGATGATGATGATGATGATGATGATGATGATGATGATCTAATTAGCTCAAAACATCACGGTTGTTTAACATTTACCTTAAAGTTTAATCAACGTCAAGTTGATAATCTGAAAAGTTCTACATGCAAGTGTCTCACTCAGCAGCCGACGCAGCACAACAGTTTCTTTAGAAACGAATCGCTTTGTATATAGATCTAGACAGCACTTAGTCCCCAGGGAGGGGAGAAGGGGACTCCCACATAACAGTGACGCATAAAAGTGACGGGATGATCATGACCATCAAACATTTTGAAAGGAGCCATGTGTGTGTGTGTGTGGCTCAAATTCATTTTCAACCCTAGGTACATTTCTGTCATATTTTTTTCCACAGATGAATTCCCTAAAAGGTACCAGGAAAACTCTATTGGTGGAGGTTTTAACACCATAAGTGGTACCAATGAAATCACAAATGTTAACCCCTAAAACACATGACAATTACCCCTGTCACTTTTATATGGGAGTCCCCCCCCCCCCCCCCCCCCCCCTGCCTGACTTTAAGTCACAGTACAATACCTGTGGAACCCATTTGGGAGAAACAAAACTGGTTGCTTCAATTGACTGAAGGCCAATCTCCGACAGCATGTCAATCAACTTGATCTTTGTCTCAGCTGGAACAATCCTCTGTAAAAACAGCACCACATGGTAATGAACTCTGACTTTGAGTTCCGAGCTTTAAATATCAACTCTCGCATCACTAGCTAGCCTGCGTCTCAGACGGACTCAACTGCCGTAGGTTGAGTCTGTCTGCAACACAGGCTAGCGCTGGCCTCCCACCAATGTGGCCCAGCCGGACCCAGCATCATATGTGGGTTGTTGGATCTTGTCCTTGCTCAGAGGGTTTTTCTCCGGGTTCTCCGGTTTTCCTCCCCCCTCAAAAACCAACATTTCTAAATTCCAATTCGATATGGGATCCGAGAGTAAGCAACTTGCCCAAGAACACTTGTACACAGTGACCCCGGCCAGCGCTCCAACATGTACCACTCGATCCAGAGTCTTCCCTGCTAGCAGAGTGTCCTTTCCATTATGTTGAGATGGGAAGAAAAGAAGACTCTGCCCTGACTCAAAAAGATGTTTGATGTAACTGCCATCCATGATCGTGGACAAAATAAACCGGTTTTTGAAACCAGTTGTCGCGAAGTATTCAGTATGCATGCCTAATGGAATTATCGCTGACTAGTAACTGAGCCACATTGACAAACAGCATGCTGTTCAATGTGGCCGCTGGTGAATGTTGACCGCACATGCATGTGACATACAACACACAATCACGTACGAAAGTTGTTTGGTCACTTAATAACGCTAATGCATGCTCAATAGAAATCATTTCGAGTCAGAGCAGAGTCTCCTTTTCTTCCCGCCTAAAACTAATGGAAAAGGAGACTCTGCTAGCAGGGAATCCAGAGTCCATCACACTTAAACCATTAGGCCACATGATACCTGGCAAAAATTTTGATACATTGTACATATCAAAATTCTAACTTGGCTTTGCGGCTTACGGCAAATGATCAATTTAAATTATTCATCCCTCGCCTGAATAAGATATATTTTGCTTTATTCCCCTAAACCTCGGAGACAAGTAAGAATTTTTAATACACCGAAACAGGCCGATTAATAGACTGCGAGGAGTCTCTTTCTTTTCCGTAATGTTTTTTAGGGCCCGTGTGATCGAGCGGCGAGCCACGAGAATCGCGGGTGACCTAATTTGCATAATTACACATTTTCGCTCGCGCCAAAGATCTGAGGAGAAAAGACAGACTGCTCGCAGTCGAAGGCCAATTGTCCAGTAGAGGTGACTGAATTACCAATTTAAACGTACCGTTTCATTCTGCAGTCCATCTCTAGGTCCCACTTCTACAATTTTGACTTTCTTTACCAGCTGACTGATGGGCTAAAGAGTAAGCATGAAAATACCATACAAAAATTTTAAAGGCCTTTTACTGAGGGTGGGGTGGGGGAAAAAGTGAGGGGGTACCAGGGGAGGGGGGAGGGGACTGATATTTTCAAATCATAAATTATCTGCACAAAGAATCTTGGAAATGGTGGGCTTATAAAAAAATATGATACTCGCTCTTATATTTGTTTGTGTTTGGTTTGTAATTTGTTCGATCATTCGCATAGGATCATAGGAATGTCGTAAGTGTCTTTATAATTATTAATTTGCCATGTTTTTGGAGGTCAAGAAAAGCAGCTGAAGTTTGAATTGTTTACTTATTGGACATAGTAAACGATCTTTGTTAAAAATCAATATAAACATGACCTTACCTTGCTGGAGAACTGCCTCAAGCTTGTTCGAATCATCCGTGCTGTGAAATCGACTTTTAGGCGATTTTTCATGTGGCTGTATATGACGTGGTCACTAACACGTGAGCCTGCGATAACCATAAAATTCATCCCCAGGGATAACCGTGCTTTGGAGAGGGGGCCGGGCTTATTGGGGGTTCTAAAGTCGCTAAATAGAGGGAGGGGTGTTTTCACATTTGGATTAGGGTCTTTCAAAAGGATATTTTTGGCAACTATACATGTCAGTAACACAGTGCAGTATCACGAGCATTCTCCCAAGTGTTTGTGTAAACTAAGCCCCTTGAATTATGAAGCTCACTGAATTTCTGTTTAAATACAGCATCTAATAAGCTCGTGATGAGTACATCAAATACAATACCTTTGAAAACAAATTTAGAATTTCTAAACAATAAATCCACCTCGATTATTGTCAACTTTTTGGCATAATCTTGTTTTTGTTTTTAATTTTTCTAGTTAGCACAATATCATTAAAAATTGTGACGAACTCATCGCAAATAAAAAACTTCAAATTGCCCTTCAAATTGCTGGAAATCGCATTTCCGAGGGCTTAGATTTCAAACATTTTCCCGGGGAAGAATGCCCCTGGACCCCCCTAGAAACTATGTTGATTATCAACTCGAAGTTGATTAAGGTAAATTAACCGCCGTAGCGAATTTCTAGAAGCTGACGTTTCGAGCGTTAGCCCTTTATTGCTCCGACCAAGGGATAACGCTCGAAACGTCAGCTTCTAGAAATTTGCTACGGCGGTTAATTTACCTTTATCAACTTCGTGTTGAGAATCACCGCCGACGCAGCACCACAGTGTCATTAGAAACTAATTATTAATTCAATCCTAGATTCTCCCCAGCTGATGACATTTTTATCTCTTGGAAAACAACAGGCATTAATTTTCCCATGTTACGAAAGTTTGAGTTGCGTAGTAGGCGCGGGATATTGAGTGCGAGTTCAGTTGTAAATGCGGGTATGTACGAGAGAAGAGACACGTGAAGCGAGAAAAGGGGAACTACATTCAGCTTTTTCCTTCTTCCTCGCGCGTGTCTTCCCTCGCGCGTGTCTTCTCGCTCTTCTTCACTCCAGCGACTCGGCTACGCGCAGGCTATGAACTTGGGAATTGTGGGATTAGGTGTAGCTCGGACTACACGCAGTCCCTCTTTCCTTTAGTTCATCGAACGAGAAACAAAATTAAGTTAGCCTGCGTGTAGATGTCTCCTATTTCCTTGCTTCAAGCGGGAAACTGACTTCACTTTTCCGCGTGAGAGGAAAATTGCGCCTCGATCGTCTCCAGATTTCGCGCTACCATTTTCCCCTCACACTTTATTTTTCTCGAAAGGACTGAGGGAAGAGGGACTGCTTGAAGTCTACCGTATGTAGTGGGCAGCACTTGAAATAGGGCGGAACCTCGTGAAAGAGTCACCCAACGCCTGCCTTGGAACACGAGGTTATCACCCGAGTCCGAATTACTATTCGGTTCAATCGGATGACTTGGATTTTCCCGCCAACGGCAAAAATCCCACTTTTGTCGTTCGGAGTAGTTTCGAGCTTGTTTCGAACGTGTGATTTTTTTTTGGCCATTTGTCTAATGGTTTATTTAATAATTTTAGTAAAAATAAACAAAATCAATGCAAGCTGATGTTTGCCGCTTGCAGTAGAACGTCGTGCTTAAACGTCACGCACGTTGTGAATCTAGAAAAAAATTAGCCTAAACTGAGTTCGCAATCCGTGTTAATCTTCTCCATCCTTGTTCCTGTTTGGTTTCTTATTACCTCTGGTGTTTTTCTATCTTTTAAACAATTGGTTTAAGCAGGAGCCCCTGGTTTTAGGTTTTCTTCAATTTGAAGATAATTTTGTACCTCGCAAAAATGACTTTAAAAATATTGTGACTCTTTTAATACAGTCGAAGCCCTCTGAGCGGACACTCTCGTAAGCGGACAGCCCTACTTACGGCCGCCTTGACAAAACCCTGTTTGAACTCTAGCTCATACAAACTCTGTACAGTCGAAGCTCTCTGAGCGGACAGCTCTACTTACGGCCGCCTTGACAAAACTCTGTTTGAACTCTAGCTCATACAAACTCTGTACAGTCGAAGCTCTCTGAGAGGACACTCTCGTAAGCGGACAGCTCTACTTACGGCCGCTTTGACAAAACCCCGTTTGAACTCTAGCTCAGACAAACTCTGTACAGTCGAAGCTCTCTGAGCGGACACTCTCGTAAGCGGACAGCTCTACTTACGGCCGCTTTGACAAAACCCCGTTTGAACTCTAGCTTATACAAACTCTGTACAGTCGAAGCTCTCTGAGAGGACACTCTCGTAAGCGGACAGCTCTACTTACGGCCGCTTTGACAAAACCCCGTTTGAACTCTAGCTCAGACAAACTCTGTACAGTCGAAGCTCTCTGAGCGGACACTCTCGTAAGCGGACAGCTCTACTTACGGCCGCTTTGACAAAACCCCGTTTGAACTCTAGCTCATACAAACTCTGTACAGTCGAAGCTCTCTGAGCGGACACTCTCATAAGCGGACAGCTCTACTTACGGCCGCCTTGACAAAAACCCCGTTTGAACTCTAGCTCATACAAATTCTGTATTATTTTACATATTCCCGTAAGCAGCCAGCTCCAGTTGCGGCCATTTTTTCTGCTTCCCGCTTACGGGAGCTTCGACTGTATTTAATTCGCTATGTAGAATTGATTCGGGCGACTATCTCGGAGAGAGAATCTCTATTTACAAGAGCACTGTCGCCAGGGTACAAGGAAATATTTCAGTTAAATTATTGCTAAATATTGGAATAAACGTTATAGATATTGACACTTGAATAAAGGTTTCATTCATTTCATTTAAAAGGAATTACATATTGCAACAAGAGCTAATTTCCAAATAATGAAACCTTCACATATTCAAGGTTGTCCATATTGTATCCCATTTCCATCCTTGCTTCCCAATGGATTATAGTAATTCTGCGATAACTATATTCTACAAAATCAAACCATTATATTGCTGGGTTTCCTATAACCTGAGTCATAGTTAGTAGAGGGGAACTAACTATGCCTGATTGAACCGACGTCCACGTCTTTGCGAGAGCTTTCTTTCCTCGCCGCTCAAGAAAAATCTGAGATTCTAAAAATTCCATACTGATGACGTAGCTCTACAGAGAACCGTGCAGTGTCTCTGATTGGTTGCTGGTTGGTGTTGAATTTTCGCGCGCAAGTAACAACCAATCAGAGATACTACACCGTTATATGTGGAGGTAGATAGAACAAGCGGGGAAAGAATTGAACGCGCGTAGATAGAGGTCTGCTTTAACCCTTTCACTCCCAGAGTCAATCCTTGAGTCAATAACTGTGGTTGTACCTTTCGAGTCTGTGGATGAAACCCTAGTGTGCGACCATTCAATTGAAAGCTATTGAGCAGTACTTTCATGTGGTACTGTTAATTATGCTGTACAAGGTGGTTCTAACGTTTGAGTCTGTGGATGAAACCCTAGTGTGTGACCATTCTAATGAAACCTATTGAGCATGCAGTACTTTCATGTGGTACTG
Organism: Desmophyllum pertusum; assembly: GCA_029204205.1. Lineage (NCBI taxonomy): Eukaryota > Metazoa > Cnidaria > Anthozoa > Scleractinia > Caryophylliidae > Desmophyllum > Desmophyllum pertusum. Next base: position 83,756 of record MU826401.1, read on the forward strand.
TTTATTATGCTGTACAAGGTGGTTCTAACGTTTAAGTCTGTGGATGAAACCCTAGTGTGTGACCATTCTAATGAAAGCTATTGAGCAGTACTTTCAAGTAGTGCTGTTTGTTTTTGACAATTTTGCAAAATGAAATTCAAGATTTGTTCCTCAGTTTTGAACTTAGCACTCTTGGGAATGAAAGGGTTAATACTCAGGTTGGGTTTAATTTGTACGATCTGGGTAGCGTTTTAGACGTCTGAAAGTGATGCTAATATTGGATGACTGTGTCCCTTGTGTAGGCAGTCGAGAGTGAGACAGGTTATTACAAGTTCTTTTCCTCTAGAACAATTCTCCAATGGGAGCGTGGTTGAGCCAAAGTTGATGCATGAATGTGTACAAATTGTCGCTCAACGAAACCTGAAAGAAGACAGAAACATGATCTAATTAACTGGAAAACGATACATGATAATATAAGAATCAGGTACAACTGTTAACAATACTGTTAACTTGAGTAAGTAACTGTATTCAGTTAACTTGAGTTACGCTTACCTTATACGGGGTAGGATTTAAAGCTCTGAGATGGTCTTGTCTAAAAACTTTGAGAGAATTCTTAACTCGTTCTCGAATCTCTTTTAAAGGCGGCAACGGACTGCAAATCTATTGAGAAACAAAACGATAACAAAACTCTTCAGGATAAAGCCTTCACCAAACAAGAACGACAGTTGCAATTGACTCGACGACTCTAGCGCTCACTCATTGAATCACTAAAAAGAAATAGATGCTCGCGAATACGTGTCGAGAGGTGTCGGCAAGTTTCGCCGACGTAACAAGCATTACAGCTTACGCAAGTAGACACTGATTTTTGCCATTCTCAGTTAGAAAATGTTTTCACATCTGTAAGATGTCAGATCGTTTTATACCAACGCAAGTCTGCCAGTGTGTTACTCACCTTGCCCTCTTTCCAGAAAACATGGTATAACTTCTCTACATGTGAAGGACACACATACGCTCGCTTAGCCTCATCAAATGGATGCCGGCATAATACGCGTTTTCCTGGAGACGGAGGGGGCTCGTCACACCTCAACATAAGATCAAGAAGAGCACGGCCTGAAAAAAACACAACGACAGTTATGCTGCGTTTACACGAACGCGGTTTCAAATCTACTCAGTTACATGATTCCATAACCGTGTCCAAACGTACACGGTTACAAAGCGTTTACACGAAAACGATGATTCCTTTAGCTGGAATCTGGACACGAAAATACCTTGAAGCGCCACCATTTTTATTCCGCAACATCGCGGAACGTAAAGAAACCAGCCGGGAAAAGAAGCAAGCGCTGCGTTCGTCATTTTTTAGCATTTTAAGCAGTGGTGATTCTTTCCGCCAAGATTGACGCCTCGCTTTTTTCGCGCCAAAACCCAATCGTTTTCAAATCTACACGGTTACCCCGTTTACACGGCACTCGTAACCGTATCGTTTTGAAAACGCTTCACTTTTAAAACCTTTTCCAAACGATACGGTTTCGCATCGTCGCCATATAGACGGAAGGCGTAACCGTATCGAAAAACGATACGGTTACAGTTCATGAAAGCGCGTCCGTGTAAACGGGGCGTTAGGTCGTTTTCTACTGTGATCAACCGTTTTAGGTTGGTTGGGTTGGATGAGTTTTCGTGTTCTGTGGAAAAATCGTTTTAGGTTGATTTGGTTGAAGTGTCCCAAAAGAACAAAAGAACACTTTTCAAACCGTTTTCGGTTGAAACGATCAACAATCCGTTCAACAGAATCAACTGAAAAAGGTTGATCCCAGTAGAACACAGCCTAACAGTTTCAACTCTCTTCTCGGTGTTTGGAAATCGGATGAAACACTGTCTCTCGTGTTTGATATATGGCATAACAAATTTAAATAGTTACTGGATATCTTTCATAATATTGCTAGTGAGGACGGGCATAGTTTTTGTAACAAACAGAAATGATCATGTTTAGATCCTTACCATCTCCGCCATATAAGCGAAATGCTTCTTTTTTTCCTGGTATTGTAACTTTCTCGATGTCCTGACTCAGTTTCATCCTTGCGTCGCCATTTAATTCCACAAGCTGTAAAAAGATAGGAAAACATCCACACAAATTATCTTAAGTTCGTCGTAATCCGTCTCAATCTTCTCCAATCTTAACCATCCTTGTTCCTGTTTGGTTATTATTATTCTGTTGGCAGTTTTCTACCTTAGTAAACTGTTATTTTGAGGATTACTTCGATTTGAAGGTAATTTTGAGCATCACAAAAAAATGCGTTTACTCCATTTTTTATCGTGACATAGCTTCTTTACCAAAGTCACGAGTATCACCATTTATTACACGACATGGCATTTTAGAGTGCGAATACGCACAAAGACGAGAGCAGATGAGACCGTATTACACGGGTCTCAGTCCCCCTAACCGCGCGCTACGGAAAACACTGTTGAAAGCCTATATTTTAGGAAATATATTATGTCGTATAATAAACAATTTATTCAGCGGAAAGTTGTGTAATACGGCTGGGCATTTTTACTCGTCAGTGTTTATTTTTTCTCGCCTAAAGGCTCGAAAAATAAAAACTGACTCGTAAAAATACCCAGCCGTATTACACAACTTTCCGCTGAATAACCTCTATTTACAGTGGGCTTGTTCCCATTTGTCTTCATTTAAAAAGAACCAAGTGTGTAATCTGGTTCGGGACCTTTATGTCTAAGGTCGGGTTCATTGTGTTGTGTTCTTGGGCAAGATACTTTACTCTCACAGTGCCTCTCTCCATCCAGGAATATAAATGGGTACCGGCGACAAAATGCTGGGGGGTAACCTGCGAAGGACTAGCATCCACCCAGGGGGAGTTAAGCAATACTCCTAGTCGGCTTCATGCTAAGGACACGCGGATAAGCTCCGGCAGTGTGGGCCAGTTTGGCCAAGGTGCGGCTTTGCCTACCTTGAATACACATCCCAGTGCAGGCTGCTTTTGACAGGTGACGAGATGAGTGCCTATGCCGAACGAATCTATGGCATGACCCTGGAACAAATATATAATAATACTGAAAGGTTATCTGAAGAACACAAAGCATACCAGAAAAGTTATGCTTCGGTTAATACGCAGAAATATACGAGTATGTAAAGTTGCTGGCAGTTTGGAGTTGTCAAACGTATCTCAATCTTCAGTGTATTCCGATTCCTGTATCCCTTTTACAGTCAGCGTAGTTAGAAATTACAGTCACCTCTCGCCTTGTGGACACCCCGCTATTACGGACACCCACTATGACGGACAAAATCCAGCCCCCCGGCGAAAGCTATAGAGGTTTGACTGAAAATGACTCCCGCTATTGCGGACTCTCGCTATTACGGACTCTAAACTACATCCAGAGGGTATCCGCTATAACGAGAGATGACTGTGTTTGTTTTGACTGTGTTTTGTTTTGATTAGACAACAAATATAATTTATAATTTATTCGCCAACACTTAAAACCAAAGTTACCTGTTGGTTTAGTGAGAAGAGTGTGTCCTCGTTAATATCATTACTTGGCAACAATACTTCTCGTTTTAAACCAGGGTAAAGCAAACCTTAATAAGACAAAATAATCGAAACAATAAATTTTAGGAACATTGAAAGCCAGTAGATTGGTGACTGCCACTTAGTGGGAGACGCGGTGGCCTAACGGTTAGCGGTCTGGGTTCGAACGCTGGCCGGGGTCATTGTGTTGTGTTCTTGGGCAAGACACTTTACTCTCACAGTGCTTCTCTCCACCCAGGAGTATGAATGGGTACTGGCGACAAAATGCTGGGAGTTTACCTGCGATAGACTAGCATCCCATCGGATCCAGGGGTGTAGCAATACTCCTAGTTGAAGCCATTAGGACAAATAACATTCCAGGGTTTATTAAACCTTTCACTCCCAAGAGTGCTAACTTCAAAAACTAAGGAAAAAATTTTGAATTTCATTTTGGCAAAATAGTCACAAACAAAGTACTATACTCAATAGCTTTCATTTGAATGGTCACACACTAGGGTTTCATCCACAGACTCAAAAGTTTAGAACCACCTTGTACAGCATAATAAACAGTACCACGTGAAAGTACTGCTCAATAGCTTACATATGAATGGTCACACACTAGGGTTTCATCCACAGACTTAAAAGTTAGAACCACCTTGTACAGCATAATAAACAATACCACGTGAAAGTACTGCTCAATAGCTTTCATTTGAATGGTCACACACTAGGGTTTCATCCACAGACTCAAAAGTTACAACCACATTTATTGACTCAAGGATTGACTCTGGGAGTGACAGGGTTTAACGTAATTTTAACGGTGTGTACTTACACTTCAGCTACTTTTTGCAGTGATCTTCTTATTTGTAATGATGTGTACGCTAAATCTCCTGAATCAAGCCTGACTCCAATGGCCTGGTAACCAAAATCATTCAAAGCTAAAGCCACTGCACAGAAACCAGGAAGACCGCTCCTAGATACAAAACAACAAATCAAAAGAGTTAAGGCAGAAAATGTCAGATAAGTAGCTTCTTATTATTTAACGTCGATAGGCTCGCTTTGCGTGCGAAAACGATTATGAAGCCCAATAGGCCCGCAATGCGTGCAAAGGACGATAGATAACTGTGTAGCCTCAATAGGCCCGCAATGCGTGCAAAGACGACTATCTAGCGTCAATAGGCCCGCAATGCGCGCAGAGACCCAAGATAATCATCTAACGTCAATAGGCCCGCAATGCGTGCAAAGACGATATATAATTATCTAGCGTCAATAGGCCCGCAATGCGTGCAAAGACGATTATCTAGCGTCAATAGCCACGCAATGCGTGCAGAGACACAAGATAATCATCTAGCGTCAATAGGCCCGCAATGCGTGCAAAGACGATAGATAACTGTGTAGCCTCAATAGGCCCGCAATGCGTGCAAAGACGATTATCTAGCGTCAATAGGCCCGCAATGCGTGCAGAGACACAAGATAATCATCTAACGTCAATAGGCCCGCGATGCGTGCAAAGACGATACATAATTATCTAGCGTCAATAGGCCCGCAATGCGTGCAAAGACGATTATCTAGCGTCAATAGGCACGCAATGCGTGCAGAGACACAAGATAATCATCTAGCGTCAATAGGCCAGCAATGCGAGCAAAGACGATAGATAACTGTGCAGCCTCAATAGGCCCGCAATGCGTGCAAAGACGATTATCTAGCGTCAATAGGCCCGAAATGCGTGCAAAGACGATAGATAATTATCTAACGTCAATAGGCCCGCAATGCGTGCAAAGACACTAGATAATTATCTAAAGTCAATAGGTCCGCAATGCGTGCAAAGACGCTAGATAACTATCTAGGCGTAAATAGGCCCGCAATGCGTGCAAAGACGATAGATAACAATCTAGCGTCAATAGGCCCGCAATGCGTGCAAAGACGATAGATAATTATCTAGCGTCAATAGGCCCGCAATGCGTGCAAAGACGATTATCTAGCGTCAATAGGCACGCAATGCGTGCAGAGACACAAGTAATCATCTAGCGTCAATAGGCCCGCAATGCGTGCAAAGACGATAGATAACTGTGTAGACTCAATAGGCCCGCAATGCGTGCAAAGACGATTATCTAGCGTCAATAGGCCCGAAATGCGTGCAAAGACGATAGATAATTATCTAACGTAAATAGGCCCGCAATGCGTGCAAAGACACTAGATAATTATCTAAAGTCAATAGGTCCGCCAATGCGTGCAAAGACGATAGATAATAATCTAGCGTCAATAGGCCCGCAATGCGTGCAAAGACGATATATAATTATCTAGCGTCAATAGGCCCGCAATGCGTGCAAAGACGATAGATAATTATATAACGTCAATAGGCCCGCAATGCGTGCAAAGACGATAGATAACTATCTAGTGTCAATAGGCCCGCAATGCGTGCAAAGACGCTATATAGTTATCTAACGTCAATAGGCCCGCAATGCGTGCAAAGACGATAGATAATTCATCTAGCGTCAATAGGCCCGCAATGCGTGCAAAGACGATAGATAATTATCTAACGTCAATAGGCCCGCAATGCGTGCAAAGACGATAGATAATTATCTAGTGTCAATAGGCCCGCAATGCGTGCAAAGACGATAGATAATTATCTAACGTCAATAGGCCCGCAATGCGTGCAAAGACGATAGATAATTATCTAGCGTAAATAGGCCCGCAATGCGTGCAAAGACGCTACATAATTATCTAGCGTCAATAGGCCCGCAATGCGTGCAAAGACGATAGATAATTATCTAACGTCAATAGGCCCGCAATGCGTGCAAAGACGATAGATAATTATCTAACGTCAATAGACCCGCAATGCGTGCAAAGACGATAGATAATTATCTAGCGTCAATAGGCCCGCAATGCGTGCAAAGACGATAGATAATTATCTAACGTCAATAGGCCCGCAATGCGTGCAAAATACGATAGATAATTATCTAACGTCAATAGGCCCGCAATGCGTGCAAAGACGATAGATAATTATCTAGCGTAAATAGGCCCGCAATGCGTGCAAAGACGCTACATAATTATCTAGCGTCAATAGGCCCGCAATGCGTGCAAAGACGATAGATAATTATCTAAAGTCAATAGACCCGCAATGCGTGCAAAGACGATATATAATTATCTAGCGTCAATAGGCCCGCAATGCGTGCAAAGACGATAGATAATTATCTAACGTCAATAGACCCGCAATGCGTGCAAAGGCGATAGATAACTTTCTAGTGTCAATAGGCCCGCAATGCGTGCAAAGACGATAGATAATTCATCTAGCGTCAATAGGCCCGCAATGCGTGCAAAGACGATATATAATTATCTAGCGTCAATAGGCCCGCAATGCGTGCAAAGACGATAGATAATTATCTAACGTCAATAGGCCCGCAATGCGTGCAAAGGCGATAGATAACTTTATAGTGTCAATAGGCCCGCAATGCGTGCAAAGACGCTAGCTAGCGTCAATAGGCCCGCAATGCGTGCAAAGACGATAGATAATTATCTAGTGTCGATAGGCCCGCAATGCGTGCAAAGACGATAGATAATTATCTAACGTCAATAGGCCCGCAATGCGTGCAAAGACGATAGATAATTATCTAGCGTAAATAGGCCCGCAATGCGTGCAAAGACGCTACATAATTATCTAGCGTCAATAGGCCCGCAATGCGTGCAAAGACGATAGATAATTATCTAACGTCAATAGGCCCGCAATGCGTGCAAAGACGATAGATAATTATCTAACGTCAATAGACCCGCAATGCGTGCAAAGACGATAGATAACTATCTAGTGTCAATAGGCCCGCAATGCGTGCAAAGACGATAGATAATTATCTAACGTCAATAGGCCCGCAATGCGTGCAAATACGATAGATAATTATCTAGCGTCAATAGGCCCGCAATGCGTGCAAAGACGATATATAATTATCTAACGTCAATAGGCCCGCAATGCGTGCCAAAGACGATAGATAATTATCTAGCGTAAATAGGCCCGCAATGCGTGCAAAGACGCTACATAATTATCTAGCGTCAATAGGCCCGCAATGCATGCAAAGACGATAGATAATTATCTAAAGTCAATAGACCCGCAATGCGTGCAAAGACGATATATAATTATCTAGCGTCAATAGGCCCGCAATGCGTGCAAAGACGATAGATAATTATCTAACGTCAATAGGCCCGCAATGCGTGCAAAGGCGATAGATAACTTTCTAGTGTCAATAGGCCCGCAATGCGTGCAAAGACGATAGATAATTCATCTAGCGTCAATAGGCCCGCAATGCGTGCAAAGACGATAGATAATTATCTAACGTCAATAGACCCGCAATGCGTGCAAAGACGATAGATAATTATCTAACGTCAATAGGCCCGCAATGCGTGCAAAGGCGATAGATAACTTTCTAGTGTCAATAGGCCCGCGATGCGTGCAAAGACGCTAGCTAGCGTCAATAGGCCCGCAATGCGTGCAAAGACGATAGATAATTATCAAACGTCAATAGGCCCGCAATGCGTGCAAAGACGCTAGATAATTATCTAGCGTCAATAGGCCTGCAATGCGTGCAAAGAAGATAGATAATTATCTACCGTCAATAGGCCCGCAATGCGTGCAAAAAAGATAGATAACTATCTAACGTCAATAGGCCCGCAATGCGTGCAAAGAATATAGATAATTATCTAACGTCAATAGTCCCGCAATGCGTGCAAAGAAGATAGATAATTATCTAGCTTAAATAGGTCCGCAATGCGTGCAAAGACGCTAGATAATTATCTAGCGTCAATAGTCCCGCAATGCATGTAAAGATGCTAGATAATTATCTAGCGCAGGAGCATATCACCCCGGAGCCAAAGATGTAGCAACCAGTGAGAAAACTTCAATGCAATTTGTGGATATCCAACACAGTACCTGGTGACATCATAGGTATCTACCAGTGCCAAAACGTGTCAGGAAAAGCCACGGCATAAGCTGAGAAGGCCGCAAGTTCACCCATGTGAACTTCACTCTCCAAAACACGCAGCACTGGTGACACTTTCTTAAGCCAGTCCATCACAACTGGATAGAAGTCCCTAGGCTCTTGACTTGAGTCTGCAGGCTGCAGCTTGCCAACAAGCGGCAGTTCCTTGGGTGTGAATGATGTAATGAAGGCATGTGCTTGTGTGCCTTTTACTGGAATACCACATAATTTCCCTGCTAAGACATTGCTTGTGCCATCAAATCCTAAAAAGTAATAAAAGAAAAAAACACGCGATTTTAAAATGCTGTCATTGTGCGCTTCCAGAAAATATCCATACTCACCCAAAGGTCACTGGAAATTCTGAGGGGGAGGGGGGTCTCAAAAGCCAACATTTTTAAAGGAAAGTATGAAGCTAAACTGGAATTTCCATGGGGGTGGGGAGTTCAAACCAAAAACCTTCCATGGCAGGGGTTATGGATATTTTCTGGAACAACACATTAAAGTTTCGGCCCTTGTTAGAACTAATGAATGCTTTCCTAAGACTTCTCAGTTCCAGACCTCACACAGCCGACTGCTAACACATTCATTGCATGATAAGATTAACTTTGATGCGAGAGCCCCAAGTGGTGCATTGCACTCCAGATCGGCAGCTTAAATTCAGGTGCTGGATGGGGTCACTGTGTTGTGTTCTTGAGCAAGACACTTTACTCTCACATTACCTCTCTCCACCCAGAAGCATAACTGGGAACCGGCGAACTGTTAGGATAAGCTGACAAAATGCTGCGGCAGTGGCGGGGGTCAACCTGTGATGGGCTAGCATCCCATCCAACGTGAGTAGCAATACATAAACTTACTCCACGTCAATTCATGCTACAAAACAGAGATAAGCTCTGGCAGTGTGGTGCACTTTGGCCCGAGTTCAGACTGATACCATGGCCATGTACATTAGAGAATAGTGTAATCTTGTAAAATTTAGCTCAGGAGGAGGTCAAGGTGAAGGTTAGCAATCTACTTCACTCTTCCATGTAATCAACCATTCTTGGCATTTTCTACCTTAGGAATATATTTTGCTGACATTTCTATGTACAACACCCACAGGACAAACTAGGCTGTCACAGGTTTGCTAATGCACATGTATCTCTTAGCTGTAACACATGCAGACTCGGATCCAGACCGGCTTACACCGTTTTACAGAAATCGGTCAAATTTTCCAAATGACTCAAAATCTAGGGAAATAGAGAGTGAAAATCTGAAAACGTTTGTCTCCGGACTTCCATAGATTTGTAGTCTCCTACGCTCAGCGTTATTTGTGTCGTCACGCAACGCTTCTCCCCACTAACGGCTGCTCAAACCTGGACCACATGCCTTTGCAGCTTTAAGCCAATCACAGTTGCAGTGCCATTTTCGGAACTCGTTCGCGCCAAAATTCACCAATCACCAATGACCTTAGCGTCGGAAACGTCAAACGCACGCTAGTATGCCGCCTTTTGAATTTGACGCACACAAGACATCAAATAAAACACGGTTTTACTGAAGAAAAATGTATGATATGAAAGAATTATGTCGAAAAAACTTCATTATAATTACAACAGACATCCTAGTTCAAGAATTGGATCGATCTAGCAAGTTTTCGGCAAACGGTAACCAGTCACGTTTTTTCCGATAGGGTGTCAAAGTTACTGCGGTCAAAAACAAAAGGAAAGGAATGTGGTCCAGGTTTGAGCAGCCGTTAGTGGGGAGAAGCATTGCGTGACGACACAAATAACGGCTGCGTAGGAGACTAATAGATTTGGTGCTCAGAAAAAAAAAACCGGTCAAGTTTTTTCCTGGATCTGCACCTGTTCAGACTTATGCCATGTACGTTAGGGATAGTGCATCTTGTAAAATTGAGCTCAGGAGGAGGTCGAGGGTGAAGGTTAGCAATCTACTTCACTCTTCCACAATCAACCATCCTTGACATTTTTTACCTTAGGAATATATTTTGCTGACATTTCCATGTACAACACCCACAGAACATCACTAGGCTGTCACAGGTTTGTATCTCTTAGCTGTAACACATGTATGCAGACTTGGTTCCAGACCGGCTTACACCGTTTTACAGAAATCGGTCAAATTTTTCCGTCAAAATGGCTCAAAATCGAGAGAAATATAATTTCAGAGAGTGAAAATCTAAATTTAAAAAAACATTTGCATCCGGACTTCCATAGATTCGACACTCAGACTCTAGTAAAGCGATTGAGTTTTTTCCTGTATCCGCACCTGACATGTACTACTGGGGAGAAATCCATGGCAGTGCAGAGAAGATTCAGCACTCTACTCACCTCCAATGTAACAATATTTGGAGGCTGACAGCCCTCCATCAGGTCCCTGTGATCTTCGCAAGCCAAACTCAATTAAACTCTTGTCCCAACCAGCAGCGAGACGGAATCTAGATGCATTGGTTGCAAACTAAGCTGATAAAAACATGACAAGGTTAATAATAGTCACAGTTGGTTAGCTGTTGCAAAAACGGTCTATCTACAATGTACAAGCCTACATGTGGGGGAGGGGGCAGGGAGGGTGTCTGAAATTCCCGCTTCCCATACCTTATCAAATTTCCCTATGCTTATGGTATGCTTATTATAAAGTATGTACCTTGCAAAGTTTACCAAATTAAGAAGAGTTGTTTCCATAAGCTGAACCACTAAAAAAGAAACAGAAAAAGGCAGCGTAATTAATATGTCGATCATTATTATAATATATTTTAAGGAATAAAACCTCACTTTCTATTATTGAACATGTACTAGTTAACAACTTGGAAGTATGAGAAATATATTAATCGGTCGGTGACACAAGCTACTTCCAAAGTCCATCCCCTCACTTGAATTGGTGGCCAAACAGAGTCACAAGTTTACCGCAAGTGTATGCAAGTACGATGACGCAAGCTGCAAAAAGCCATTTGAATGCTCCTGTACGCACTGCAATTCAGTACTGGAAGTAATGTAATGTTGAACTTGGCATTGGGTGGCCAAACGGTGAAAATCTTGCATCTTAACTTGCCCTCAAATTTGATCTTCGATCAAAGTCAACAGTAAGTCAACACAAGTCAACGGAAGTCGTGGCCAAACAGAGACACAAGTGGACACAAGTTGGAAAACTTGCGTCTTATTCGCGTCTCTATTTGGCCAGGGCTTATAAAGATAAAACTTGTACTGGGAGAGCCCCCAGGGGTTGCCCCCAGGGGTTGGCCCGCTTACGTGTTAATAATACTTTTGCAGTACCTGGTAATGGTCCTTCCACTCTGATACAGAGGAATTTTCGGGAACACTATACTGCCTCTTGGATAGCACATAAGGTAACGTTTACTTGCGTCTATTCCTTTCAGATACGTGAAAAACTCTTGTTCTACTGTTGTTGGTAATATTGTCTTGAGATAAGATATAGTCTGAAATTAAAGTAATGGCTAAAACATCAGCCAAGTGGTGTCGATTCAGTTGCATTTAGAGTGGATTCAATTAGCAACATATGTGTATGCTTGTTGCATTTCTGACCGCATTCGGCAGGTTTCAAGCCCTAAATCAAATCCCATGGGAGATTGTAGTGTCCAGAAAGTTTTTTTTTCTGTGTCTGATATTTCACATACTAAGACAATAAATTTTTCTATCTCCTTTCTGTCAACAGTTCAACAGTTCTGCCACCCTTTCACAGCCGTCTCCTGTTCCTTCTTCAAAAACAATTTCCTGATTTTCCTTAAAGTTTGTACATTCAACAGTTGCCATATTCATTCGGCGGTCATGCGGAAATGTTGTGATAAAATAGCAGTTATTACAGATGTCACGGGTTTGACATGCAAACGAGGCGAAAGGGTCAATCTGGTACTGTTTACCGTTTGACATGCAAACGAGGCAAAAGGGTCAATCCGGCCCATTAGCCTCATTTGTAGGCTCGATTACCAGCCGCTGTTCAGGAAAATGAGCCAGAACTAAGACCTGACTTGAGGGAGCGGTGGAAACCGAGCCTAACTCGTTTTGCATACTTTTTAAAAACAAAAGAATATTTGACAGCGGGCTCAACTGTAATAACTGCTATTGGTTTGTTCTCCCTTGGGAGGGCATGGCAGCTCAACTAACAATAATATTAATTGACGTGTTCACAGCTCTCAGCTAACTGGAATTTCCCGTCCACTGGTGTACGACTATTCAAAATACCTTCAGTTGGTTTTGTTGCAGGCGGCCTTTCAAACCATGATCCCTGCCCCAGACTCTCGGGGCTGTGCCCCTCGTTTTCACAGCTTTGCCGCTTACAAATTTTTACTTTGCGTGCCAACAAGACCGCCACCTACGCAGGCTATTCCAGAAAATATCCATCATACCCACCCCAAGATAGGTCGAAGGTCATTGGAAATTCTGAGGGGGAGGGGGGTCTCAAAAGCCAAAATTTATGAAGAAAAATATGAAGCTAAACTGGAATTTCCAGGGGGGTGGGGTTCAAACCGAAAAAAACTTTCCAGGGGAGGGGGGTATGGATTTTTCTGGAACCACACAATCCTCCTTGGTTTCACGCTATGGAATCCAGGAGATAAGCTTCGGCAGTGTAGGCCAAGTGCAGCTTTAATTTTACCTACCTACAATACAGTTGAACCCCGCTAACTCGAACTCGGTTATTTCGAATTCCCCATTATTTCAAACTCAAACCCATTTCCCTAGGATTTGCCCCTGTTTTTTTTCAGTCATTTACTATCGGCTATTTCGAACTCCATTATTCGAATTCCCTGCTATTTCGAACTAATTGTGTTTCCCTTGGCCTAAAATCAACCCTGTTATTTTGAACTCTAATTAAAAATGTTGATGGCCAAACATCAGACGGCATCAGAACACAGCTGGAAGCGCACTGAACTTATTTATAACCTTTTAATTGCACTTATTTTGTAATTTATATACCTTGTTCCATTGCGCACAGTTCCGGTTGTCAATAACAGTATAGAAATGTGCTATTCCATAACGAAGAATGTACTATGTTTTGTAAATTTCTTGAAATAACAATAATGTATAAGGTATTTAACAAATAAAGAAGCCAAAACCATGTATTATACTGTCATAAAACACGACGGGAATTTGAGAACACGAGAGAAATTTAGAAAACACGAGCCGCAGGCGAGTGTTTTCTAAATTTCTCGAGTGTTCTCAAATTCCCGGAGTGTTTTATGACAGTATAATACATGGTTTTGGCTTCTTTATGTGCTTTAAAATATAGATTTACGCGCGCGAAACGATAAAACACGCTTTTCTATGTTTTATTTACCTAATAGAAGATGGTTTTCTATGTTCTATAAGAAAATGATGCACGCTTGAGGTCTAGAAAAGCAGCTAGTGAATGCACGAGCCGCTTCGGCGAGTGCATTCAGCTGATTTTCTAGACCTCAAAAGTGCATCATTTTCTTATAGGACATATGAAAACCATCTTCTATTTAGTTTAGAAAATAGCAGGAACTTGAAAGAAAAACTTCGCCGTACGCTTGAGTGGCGCGGTAGAACACAAAACTTACAAAGTCGCGAAGTAGCGTGAATTAAGAACTAATCTATAATCCTAGTTGTACGATATTTTAACATTTCTTGAATGAGTTAACACTTGTTTCAACGAAAATTTCCATATTATGGCCTCTCCTGAATTTTTTAGAAAGTTTCTTAGAGTTTGACAAATCTATTTTCAACTTTGCCGGTCGTAATTTTGTCGGCTACTTTCCAAGATTTCTGCAGATTAACCATTGACATGACGTTCAAAAACAAAACAAATGTGCTGCTATTTCGCTTATATGTAAAACGATAGTGTTGTGGCGTCTTTTATGAATAAGAGAATAATTTTCTCTTACCTCTAAACGTTTTCTCAGGTCCAAGTTGTTTTGCGAAATCACTTTGATCGCTGTTGTTGATAAATGCCGCCGGCCGGTTCAAGACCGTGCCACTCTCCGAGAGCGAAATTGTTTTCTTTCTGCATGATCCGTCGCCTTCGATGATACTGTTTCACTTCGTTTTTTATTAGTCGGATAAAAGAGTCAAGAAAAGCGACAGGTTCAACTTTATAAACTGAGCGACGTGAGCGTAGTGAACATCCGGGACATGCATGCTTTATAGTTTTTTAGCCGTGCTTTATAAGAAAATAATGCACGGCTAGACTCTATGCCGTTTATATGACAGCTATTTTCTAAACTCTGATTAAACATGGTTTTTAACCAATCAGAGCGCGCAAAATTTTCAGTTTATATTTTAAAAGTTATTCCATCATGTTAATTATTAATGATTATTTTGATATTTAAACACTGACCCGGTTATTTCGAACCCCCGCTAATTCGAACTATTTTCCGTTTCCCCTGAGAGTTCGAATTAACGGGGTTCAACTGTAATTATTTAATCTCGATTTACAATGCTTGATTACCTGTTAATGACTGATTTAATTAAGCTTATTTAAACAATTTAGGGCCGGGCTGAGGTTTATAAGTTGCAGAAGCTACTATAAACTTGGATTTTAACGAAATCTGAGATCGCGAAACAGTGTAACTACCTACCATAATAATATTACCTCTTATTTCTTGCTGATCAATATAACAATATTCCTCACCTGATTCGGAAAAGCGGAAGTTTCTAACAAAGTGCACGCACTCCTCGAGTCCCAGCGAAAACAGTGAATTCTCCATGAAATGGATTTCTGCGAAAGTACAAAATCGAACACTGCATTATCCAGGACTTTGCCGCTCTTCCAGTAGGCATAAGCCATCGTGAATCTGGTAGAGATCGGTTAATAGAGGTTGCACTAATGGGTTCGAATTCGTTCTGTCCTCGACGGCCGCCATTTTGGAGGTTATGTATATGGTGGCTCAACCCCTCCCCCTCGGGTATTTTTTTGTCGCATACGGGACCTGTTCTAACGCGGACAGAGTGAAATGTGTTTGTTTCATTCCGGGTATCAATTGAATGAACTTTGACCATTTTGTTCAAGAAAATACGTGAAAACACTGCTTCATTGCTTCGGGCATTTAAAGGGAGAGCTTATCTGTAAGTAACAACCCAGCGATTAGTTTAAAGTTGAGTAGATGAGGTCGATTTTGTTCTTTAAATGCAGTTGTTTTTAATTTGCTCGAAATATACAAAGCTCATTGCAGACAAAGAACGGCTTGCCGAAGATTCATTAACCTTGATTAATGAAAAATCGCCTTAAGCCTTCAGCCTCCTTCTAGTGTCTTTTAAACAATGTAAAAACATATTTTCGTGCACCCAAGTGTTGTACCATTCTTGTGCAATCTTCTGCGTTCTTTCCGGACGACGAAAGCTGTCTGGCTGTACATGTCAACACGAATCATCGAGGATTAGAATTTTAGTCTTTCTCTTTGCTTTCATTGCAACTTCGTTAATTTTTATAGCTTATTTAATAGCTCTTGGAAGGTAGTTCACTTCTTATTATTGTTTGGACGACAAATTTAGAAGGACAACTCTCTTTAAATATAAAAAAAACAGCATAGAAAGCCTCACAGTAAGCTTAAATAATTTATTTAATGCAGCTTAATTTATACAAAATTGGTAATGTTTTCATCTTTAAAAATACGCCGCCAGTATTATAAAGCCTGGGCCAGATGAGTATGAGAATTGTTAAGAGTTCAAACTCTCGCTCTCGTTTGGCCCGAGGTGATGATAGCCAATGAGAGCCCACTGACTCTCAAGAAGTTATGCTATATAAAAGGGATGGCATCTCCTACATTTCAAAGCTTTCAGGTGCGAAAATGCAAATTTGTACTCTTGTGGCACATTAATGTGGTATTAGCATCCTGCAAACTTCGTGTCACTACATAAACACGCTTCAAAATCTCACGAAACCAAAATATACCAAAATAAGAAATATTTGCAAGTGCTTTCACAGAACATTTTTACTAAAATTAAAACATATTTTATCAGTAACAGCTGCAATAATAATTAGTAGCATAGGAGCAGGTTGTTTGTCAGCTGTTTACACTTTGGTGGTTGATTGACAAAACTGGCGTGCCATACTTGTACCTCGCATTTACATGATACAATAATTTTTGCACATATGTCAGTAATTTATTTTTGCAGCATCATTTTTTACACAGCATCAAATTTTTTGTAATTTTTTTTTAAATTGATGTCGTCAAAATTTCATGTAATAATGTACAGTTTCCGTAATTAGAGAGGTGTCCGTCATATTAAAGGCTTCACTGCCGATAAGAAATCTCGATAATAAATGGCGATAACATGTCGATAAACTGATTTGAAAACAAATGATACTTTTATTGTGGTTACAGGTTACAAAGTTATTATTGGTATTATAGAGGTTTTCTTTATAGCGAAAATATGGGTATTTTGCCAGGGCCAAGGGAACTGTCTGTATTAGAGAGGTGTCCAAAAGGAGAGGTTCCACTGTACACGTTTTTGTTTTCAAGGATGGCAGAATGCGAGATGGCAGTAGATAACTTTGTCAGGACAGGCCGCACTGCGTCGCCGCAATGCTCTCCTGACGTATTTGCTGTCGGCCATGCAGCTGTCAGCCACAGCTGGTCTTTCTGAAGGCCTAGAAAATTTCAGCATCAGTTCTTCGACACCGACAGACAATGGCGCTTCAAGCTCACAGAATCAGCCTCCGGCAGACAAATAAGAGTAAAACATTGGTTGCTGTTTTACATCAATTGTATATGAACAGTTTATTTGAACCCCAATGAACCAATGGTTTTCAAGTGACCCCCGTGCTCGGCATGGTTCAAATATCCATTGGATGTCGCAAGTGGGAAAGAAAGTCGCATCTTGTAAGGCCTCTATTGTTAAACAATGTCAGATGATCGGAGACATGCTTTCTTTGAAATATTTGCGACTTGGCCATTGAAACATTATTTTTGCTTAGTACATGTACATGGACACTTTGTGGGTAATACAGTAAGCAGAAATCACAGACTACATTACAGTAAAGAAATAATATTTTTCCTGGCTTTGAAAGCCAATAGTCCATTTTACAGTTGTGTGCTTAGAATCCAGGCCTTTGAACAGAAGTGAGGCTGGAGGTGACTTTGTTGTGATACAAACCTTCCTTCTTTTCAAATGTAAATTATTCTGTTATTATGTAAAGCAGTTTCTGATCTCTATCATCTCATGGTCACCCCTAACCTCGCTTTCATACAGAGGCTTGGTTACATTTCACAGAACTGTAAAATGGTCTATTGACCTTCAATGACTTGCAGCCCAATGCCACAAAAAACTGTCATGTATGCATTTTGAGGCCCCCCCTGGGGGAGGGGAAGGATTCCCATTATAGAAGTGACTGGGGTGATTGTCGGAAATTTTGACAAGAAAGTCCTAAAACGGCTACCAGAATTTTGTTCTGTTGGGTTTGTAGGCTCAAATTCATTTTCACCCCTAGTACATGTACAGTAGGTACCAATTCTAAGTTGACCAAAAACTAGTTTACCTGTCATGTAATTTTTACAGCTTAATACCCTAAAAAGCGTTACCAGGGACAACTCTCCCTAACAGTCATTTATAGATTTAAAACCCTAAAGTGGTTCCCAAATCGAACAATTTTTTAACCCCTAAAAGGTTATGACAATCACACCCTAGCAACTTTAATACAGAGAAAACCCCCCCCCCCCCCCCAGGTTTTGAGCACCTTTCATGACTTATTTATGTCTGATTTATCACAGCAGCATACATGCACAGTACAATAATTTCGTACATCGTCGTATTGTTCGTTTATTCTCATGTGTTGATGGTCGACAGTGCAATTATCCTGGTGAAATGCTTTACACTCATTAATATAATTTTTATGATGTTGTTCTGTATAACCTGTAGTACAATATACACAGGGCCATTTGTAATAAAATGATAATAATAATTGATTAATATAATTTATTTAATTGTTGTCAAACAATTAAGTTATGCATTTTTCAAATTTTGAAGGTATTGTCGGTATTGGGAGCTCAGAGATTTAATAACTGAAGAAGTTCTAAGTTACTGTTAAAAGCTCTTTCCAAATAAGCCCCTTGGGGGCTTATTTGATTCCAGGCCTAAAGGAGAGGGGGGGGGGGGGGCTCAATAGAGAGGGGGGCTTACATTATTTCAAATTCATAAATTTTCGAGAAAATTCACATTAACTTTACTATTACACCACTAACTACAACAGAACAAGAAATGGGTTATACATCACCGTCTTACAAATGCAGTGTCATTTATACCCTAACTCAACATTAGTTCTGGAAATTAAAGACCACATTTCAATACAAAGTGACTGAAACAACAGAAAATATTTCTGAAAGTCATTTACATCAGCCTGATGGAAAGAGGAGTGGGGGGGGGGGGGGGGGGCTTATTACAAAATCTGACTTCCAAAGAGGGGTGGGGGGGGGAGGGGCTTAATAGAGAGGGGGGCTAATTAAATAGAGCTTTTATGGTAAATTAATATTAGTCCACTTTGATTTGTGTTTCGGAAAACCTTTGAGAATGATATTTTAGGAGGAGTACATGTACCGCGTTTCCTCGAATAATAGCCGTCCTGGCCTCGATTAATCACCCCCCTTGAATAATCGCCACCCTTTCCTTGGTGAAAATCGTTGAAACAATTGCCTCCCTGAAATAATCACCCCACTTCCCCTCTCACTCCCCTTTTCTTACACCATCTCCCTGTCAAGTTAAACATTTACAACAAGCTTTGATTTGTGTTTCGGATAATTAAATATAACTAGGAATAGTTTACACTACAGCTTTAAAACTCTGGTAGTACTTTTTGACGTAATGTTCAGTGAGTAATGAACATGTTATTCTTCAGGTTAGCTTTGTTGATAATGATTTGTAATAAAAGCTGGCCAATTATGTGGAAAGGTACTTTGCTTTTAATAATCTTTCTAGACTATGAGTAGTCCCTAATTTTTCTCAGAACGAGCGCACGGGGGGGGGGGGGGGGAGTACTCCCTGAAATTTTTGGTGGGGGTGTGCGGCCTGCTTCTTGAAACCCTGTGATTTTCCATACCCTACATGTATTTCAGACCTGACACAAAAATCGATACCCTACTCAGACCTATAAAATTAGTACACGTGTCTGACTTGACTCCAGCTACCCAGGAATGGGTTCCGTTAGCGTAAACATTTGAGAAGGGCTTCAAATTTCCCAATGTTAATGGCAAAAAAAAAAACAGTTTCGTCTACCAAATTCCAGGCCAGAGTACACAAAACATACCCTATTTCAGACCAAAACGGCTCAAAAACCATACCCTTTGGCGCCGCACATACCTATATAGCTTTAATAGATAAGGGAGTACCCCCCGGGGCAGGGATTACCCGACTTCTACGTCATCATTACCCGATTACTCCGTTCGCGCCCTGTTTAGAAACATCGAGTCGCATCCTGTATATATACTGTACATTTTAACTGTAAGTACTTTTACGAGGGGACTTCAAGGGTGCCTCCTTAGCCTGCGTAGCTGGCGGTATTGTTCGCACAAGGTAAAGTTTTGTCAGCGGAGCGGGCAAAATGAGCGGCGAAGCCGCGACAACGAGCGGCGCAAGCCGCGAGAGAAAATTCAGAACTCCCCACCCCAGACTCTCGCGGCTGTGCCGTTCGCTTTCGCGGCTTCATCGCTTACGAATTTTTACTTCGCGCGCCAACAAGACCGCCAGCTACACAGGCTAGTGCCTCCTCTGCCTCCTCGGGTTTTGGCATCTGGGCCAAAACCCTGCGGGGCAATTATTTTGATTGTGTTGGGAGTTATCTCTTACAAAATTATATTTGACTCTTTCCTTTATCTATAATCTTGGAGCTCTCTAATTAGCACTTCCAGTAAGCAATATTTGAAATAATCGCCCCCCTTGATTAATTGCCCTCCCTCAATAATCGCCCCCTTTTGGAGCGAAATATACTAATAATTGCCCCGGCTATTATTTAAGGATATACGGTACTTTAAAAAAATGGGGCGGAGCATTTGGAAAAATGACAGCTGAAAGATATGTGGCCCACCACTTCCTCTTGGCTCAAAAGTGACTGTGCTGAGCAGTTGTTTGAAAAACACATACGTAGTATACACCTGTCTGATCATGAAGTCTCACCAGTTTCCGTGGAGTCCAGAGTAAATCGCCAATTTCCGGTTTCCATGTTTAGCGATTCCATGTTTACATTGTGTGTGGAAAATGAACAAGGAAATAAAATAATTGTTCAATTTACGACTTTGCATGTTCGTGTTTAAGTGTCTCAAATGGCAAAAACTTCTTTATTTTATCTTCTGCTAATTTCTCTGCATTTTTGTGCTATATATTTTTACCCCAATGAGCTTCAGGGTTAGCCTGTGTCACATCCGTCATTTCCCTCGTCCAGGAAAAATCGACGAGAGAGGACGTGTTACCGTTGATAATCGTGTTCAGAGGCCACATAACTTTTCCCGGAATGTGTGGAAAATACTCTCTTCTCTATTTTTTTTTAATTTTGAGTGGAGGAGGCGGATGTACACAGACTAGTTCCCTCCGCGGGAGATGTACATGAAATATGAATTTTATAAAAATTCATAAAAAATTGTCATTACTTCCGAACAGCTGCCTCCTGTTGGATTTCATGAGTTTTTCGAGTACGTCAGGCCACCGAAAATGAGTCAAAAGTAATTCAAAACCAATAAATTACTGCTAAATTATGATCTGAAAAGGTTATAACAAAAAAGGTAAGAGTTCTCATTAAAAAACAGGAAAATTCTAAATTTGGAAAAACAGTGCCTGTCAAAATATGGTTGTCATGGTAACAGCAATTCCGTTGAACAAATGACATGTCATACCAAATTGGTTCCCAGATAAAGTTTAGATAAAGTTGAAAAGTTTGGCGGCTTTAATTCAATATTAAAAAAGTTACAAACGGTTTAAAGTCCGAGCGGGCAGATTTCGCCCCCGCTGAATACAGTCGAAGCTCCCGTAAGCGGACACCCATGGGAAGCGGAAAAAGTGTCCACAACTGGAGCAGTGGTCGTTTACGGGAATGTGTAAATACAGAGCCTGTATGAGTTAGAGTTCAAACGGGGTTTTGTCAAGGCGGCCGTAAGTAGAGCTGTCCCCCTTATATACCGGAGTGTCCGCTCAAAGAGCTTCCACTGTAGTGTTTAGAATATGCATACATTTTAACCCAGTTAAGATTTGTTTACAGAACACAAAAGAGCTGTTGTTGTATTTACTAATTCCTTGATGGAACATTGTTT
Organism: Desmophyllum pertusum; assembly: GCA_029204205.1. Taxonomy (NCBI): domain Eukaryota; kingdom Metazoa; phylum Cnidaria; class Anthozoa; order Scleractinia; family Caryophylliidae; genus Desmophyllum; species Desmophyllum pertusum. The sequence continues at coordinate 105,406 of MU826401.1, forward strand.
GATTATTGTGTCGATACTGTGGAATGTGAAAGTTGAGAGGTATGTGAAATAAATGAACAAATAGCACAATCTCTACGGAAAAGGTTCGCAACCAACAGTACACTAAGTGAAAATGGGGCGCCCGCGTTTACCACGAGGTAAAACATCCATTGAGCTTTTATTTTGGTCAAGCGTCGGAGCTCTCTGAGCGGACACTCTCGTAACCGGACAGCTCTCTGAGTTACGGCCGCCTTGACAAAACCCCGTTTGAACTCAAGCTCATACAAACTCTGTATTTATACATTCCCGTAAACGGCCAGCTCACGCCAGTTGCAGACAACTTCCTGAGGGTGTCCGCTTACGGGAGCTTCGACTGTAGTTTGGACATGCAGCAGAATTTGTCGCTAAATGAGATTTGTTTTTCTCTTCTAGTTGGACTAAATGAAGCGTTTTACGTCGACTTCTGGCTCGCCATATTTGCAGAGTACTTGGCGACGTTCTTTTTCATGTTTGCAGTTTCGGGCTCCTCGCTCAGATGGGAGGGCGCACCCACCATTTTTCAACAAGCTCTTGCCGCGGGGCTGACGACTGCATCCATAATTCAGGCTTTCAGATCTGTGAGTTTACCGCTTGTACACGCTAATCCAGCTGTTTCTCTGGCTGCTTTTATCACCCGGGATGCTGGTCTGATTCGAATGGTTTGCTCTATCTTGGCGCAAATGTTTGGAGGTATGACTGCACTTTGTTTTGTTTTATTTAACCACGGAGGTAAGGTCCAATTTATACGTCGCATTTCAGTCGCGTCGAATGTATTTCAAGCCGCAGAAATCTCACTTGTATTACTTGGATTCGACTACGTTATAATACACCATGGAAGAAACGTGTTCTACTTTGCTATTTGTGCGGGCATTTCGCTGATTTACTTGGCGATTTCAGCGAGTTTTCTGGGACTTGCATTGAATTACATTCGACGCGACTGAATTGGGCCAGCTGAGTTTCCGTATCGACTTTGTATCGACTTTGTATCGACTTTGTATCGACTTTGTAGCGACTTTCAACAACTTTTCCAAACTTTTCAAATTCGGGGTTTCGATTCAGAGAACGTGTGAACATTTTTTCATTGTTGATTTTAAGCGGACTGAGTCTAATATAAACTATTTAACATTAATTGGTCCATACTTTATTTTAGCGCGCGCGTATCGAGTTGCTTTTTTAATGATGATACATGCGGGAAGTTTGGAAAGCACGAGAGAAGCAAAGTGCTCTCCAAACTTCCTAAGTGCATCATAATTGGATCACGCACAGCTAAAAGCATGATCATGAAGCAATTGTTTTATAACATACCGGTATTGCCAATGTACCGCGAAAACCCGGCGAAACCGAAAAAAAACTGATCTGGAACTGAATTATCCGCGTGAATTAATCACATTTGTTCTGCTCGCGTTGCTGTTCTTGTTTCTCTAATCCCACAGAAAAAGTGGTAAATCATCTTCTTCATCGACTGGTGTGCTTAAATTTATCTCCTTTTCCATTTTCTTGGCCGAAAAATACTCTTTTATCTCGCTAGGTAGCAGGAAACGAATTTCTCTGGTGAAGTGACAGGTCAAGAAGTTTGCTCGCGCCATCAGCGTGTTCAACAACTTGTTATGATGCACGCTTACGTTTACTTAATTTAATTGCACGGCTTTGCTAACTATGTTATAGTGAAATACTTCGCAGTTTACTTGAACCATTGAGGGCTTGACAATATGTTACTGCGTAACAACCCTGGTATGTTGAAGCGATAACATATGGCCTATCTTACAGAACTACACCCGCCAATTTTGGCCATGGGGTTCGCCCTGTCGAAGGGACGAAACAGTCACTAGTTCTACGCTAGTCAGATTATTGGTTGGACATTAAATATGCCATATACTATTTACTATTTCCGTAGTACTGAGCCGTGCATTGCAAACACGGTCTTATTTACACTTCAAGTAAATTATAATGCGTATCTTCTGACTACGAGAGATCCGGAAAAGAAACAGTACCATGCATATATAATTAATAATTATTATTGGACTTGCTTGTTACAAACAACACTGCCAAAGTACACATTTGAGACCTGTCATGAATACCGGTTAAACTTGTTTGTCCGAAATCCCATCCAGGGGAGTAGTGATACTCCTAGTCGCTTCATGCTATGGAAATTGCTCGCCTGATAAGTCACTTGGCTTGTAGCTGACTCGTCCCCAGTCGTCTCTCTTGTCTCCTATTAATATTTAACGAGAGAAGCGCGGCCTTCCCAGCATCCCTCAGTCCCCAAGACGCTCGCATATAATAATTAATAGGAGACTGAGAGACGGCTGGGGACGAGTCAGTGGCTTGTAGACAGACTTCTACCTTGACATTCAATCAATGCACTAATTATCTGCCTTCTACAGCTATAACTGGCTCAGGCGTCCGTGATGGCGATCAGCCCTATACATGCCCGAGGGAAGCTTGGGGCGACAATACCAGGGACGGATGTGAGTGGTGTCCAGGCCTTTGGCGTAGAGTTGGTTCTGACGTCACTACTGGTGCTTACCATGCTGTCTTCCATTGATGCCAACAAAGACGCAGCTCGCAGGGATTATGGGACGGCTGCTGCAGTGGGCGTGGTCGTTACTTGCTGTTATCTTATCGCGGTAGGCTTCTAGAAACAGTTGTTCTCAAACTCATTAATAATTCGTCAAGTTAAAAGAAAGGAAATCATAACCGTGTCGGCGGTTTGGATACCCGGTCTTAATTAGCATAGATTTTTACGATTTTGTTTCTCCGTTTACTCCTTCATTTTGTTTCGATTGAGAAGATATATCAAACACTCGAGACAGTGTTTCATCCGATTTCCAAACACATCGAATTTCGTCAAAAATACTCCGCTGCGCGACGTATTTTCAACTCTCTTCTCAGTGGTTGGATATCTCGATGAAACACTGTCTCTCGTGTTTGATATATTACATCGCAAGTTGTAGTATAATAGATGTAGCTAAAAGGGGTAAAGGGACGGAGAAAGAGAGGATGTCTCCGCCATTTCTCTTTTATCCCCGAGTTTGAGACTCTGCTCGCAAACTAGATTATAGTAGTCAAACCTGTATTAAGCCTGTATTGGCCTCCTTGACAGACGCTCATTGGGAAAAGATACCGCGACAAGCCCAAGAGCGTCTACAGGAGGATAGTATAAATAAGCGTATGCAGTTGTCCTTTACCGGTAAATGTACTCAGTGAAATATTAACCTCAGACTGCAAGCATGCAGTCTCTTTTTCAGATAGTAGAGCGCGCGCGAACCGAGAGCGAACAGAGATTGCGCTGTCTCTACTATCTGAAAGAAGGTGCCTGTATTAAACAGACATTATGCACACACAGACGCTCTGCATACATTCTCAATTCAAGAGTTTTCCATTGCAAATCTGCAAACTTTTCAGTGGTTCTGTCATCGTTGACTGAATGGTTCGAACATAGCGCGTTCGAACATGAACTGGCATCCCATCCAGGGGAGTAGCGATACTCCTAGTCACTTCATGCTATGGAAACCGGAGTTAAACGCTGGTATGATAAGCCTCCTAGGCTTGTAGACACACTTTAGTCTCATCGTTGACTACGCTAACAGATCATGATCGTGTGCGCGTTACTCTTTGAAAGCGAAAAATATTCTATTTTTCTTGGCTTAATACCGAAAATTGTAGGTTTTTGACAGCCCACAACTGCTGTCTTTATAGTGTAGTAGTGGAGACAAGCGTTAGCTAGCGTTGCACTGATGACGACACAAATAACGTCTGCGAAGCTTAACTGAGGAGACTAGTCTTTATGGTGTCTGCTAAAACAATTAAGTTAACTATCACTCATAGAAAACGAAGGCTAGATGATAGTTCAGTTCATTTTCGATCCAACTGTGAGAGGTACATTGATAAATTTCAATTTCCTTTGATATTCTTACTATATAAAAAAAAAACCCAGCAATTCGCCCAATTTTTGTTGGTTCTTTCGATTTTGTTCCCAGTTCTAAACTCACTCCATTCAGCACTAAGTTAATTAGTGGTCTCGTGATTTTGTCTTTATAGTTACCGATCACGGGCTGTGGTGTAAATCCAGCAAGATCCTTTGCTCCAGCTGTTCTCACCAACACTTGGGATGATCACTGGGTAAGAATTCATTATGTCACATGGTACATTGCCAAGCTATTTGCACTATATGTCGGCAGGGCTTTATGGCAGAGGAAGGTAGGTGGGTGGGTTATCCTCCCATTTATTACGCTACACGACTAAGACAGTGAAAGGGCCAATAGAATTAACTAAAATCAGCCAATCAGAATGCTTTATTGCCGGTCCGATATTTTTTTACGTATCGGACCGGGTAAAGTTTCTTACATTATTATGGTTTAATTTCAACAACTATTTTAAGCACAAAGTCGTGTAATAAATCTCTTATTAACAAAGCTTGCTGGGGACCGTACCGGAAGAATATCGGCCCTCGGTCTTTACTGTACGAACCTCGCTGTGCTCGATCTGTACTGTCAAGACCTAGGGTCGATATTCTCCCAGTATGGCCCTCGGGCTTGGTTAATAAGATTTGTATGTACGTATTAATGCCCGCTAGACAGGGTGTGGTTCTCAAGCATGAAATAATTCCTTCTCCGTGGTCCTAGATATTCATGCCCCATGGTATGTGTTAAACTTATTAAAACGAATTTTGCTGACTTACTGATATAATTTTTGCCTGTCACTAAATAAGAATTACATTAAATTATTCCCACGAAGTCACCGAGAGTCGAAGGCCGACAATTCCTCGAGAGTTTTCTTTAACTCTCATCAAGCAGGGGCCAAACGAGAGAAAACTCTCGATGACTTTAAAAAAAACTGTCAGCAGGTTCAATTTCGATGAGAGTGCACGAGAGTTGACGAGAATCGCTTGAGACTTTCACGCCGAACAAGAGCGACAGTTTGAAGACTCTTGTCAAGTCTCGTTTGGGCCAGGCTTAACAGAGCAGCATCTTATTATTATAAGAAAAATAGCCTAAATATTCCTATATATACCCTATCCAAGTTAAAGTATTATTTTGAGGTTATGAACAGTTGCAACTTAAAAAAAATGTTCGATTTTCCTGAAATTTGGAGATGCAATGGATAGGAACATGTTACAATTCCATGAATTATACGTGACTTGTTGAAAATCTCAAATTAAAAATAATTTTCTGTACGAAAACCCAGTGTCCGCCAATCGCTGAAAATTAGATCCCGCAAAACACACAAAAAATCACCGATCCGCTAAATTAAACTCCCGCAAAAAATAGTTTTTACAAGGTAAGGCCTATTTCGCACTTGTTTATGTCCCAATCTAAATGGAAGACGCAGGACCTCCCTGTGCGACCACCCGTCTCGTAAGCGACCACCTGAAATGAACTTAGAACATTTTATTTCAGATATCCGATAGGCAACTCAGATTTATTAAGATGAACGAGTCACCATTGGTTCCACACGACAATGTTTTATCGGAAATTGCACTGAACGTACTGACTAATAAATGTGTTTTTAAAGGATATTTTCCAGCATTTTGAAACTAAATGCATTTCAGGGTGACTCAAAATTTAGAACCCCTTTAGTCTGACCTCCCATAAGGTACCTAGTGCTAGTCTTGCCATTTTGGGTGTAAAGTTGATTGGGTTTAAAGCAAGCTCTAATAGCTGTGCCTTACTATTGTGATGATTTGTTGCTAGGTATACTGGGCTGCGCCTATCTTGGCCTCACTGGTGGCAGCATTTCTTCACTGTCTGCTGTTCAAGGATCGTCAATATGGACGCCACTCGGATCCTCAGCAGGGAGACGGTTACGAAGAACCCATCATACAGTAGTCGATATTACTTCCCGCCCCTTCCGGGAGGTTGAGGGTAGAGGACATAACTGACATTCCAGGCTATCTTAGTGTGTATATAATTTCACTTTATAATTAGAAAAAATCATGTATTATCAGGATATAAAACACGAAAACTGTTTTTCATAATTGTTTCAATCCGCGCACATATAACGCTATATCATAAATTATATAAAGTGACCAAGCCTAGTATCATACGACTCATACTTTTCTCTCGTACTTTTCTAAGTATCGTGTTCTCATGAAATGCGCAACTTGTTTTTAAACTAGCAAACGGCCAAAACTATAATTAACTAGTTTTAGCTTTGCTCAAACGAAGGGCTAACGCTCGAAACGTCAGCTTCTAGAAATTCGACACGGCGGTTAATTTACCTTTATCAACTCCGAGTTGACAATCAACTAAGTGTTTTACTTGCCCGCCGACGCAGCACACAACAGTTTCACTAGAAACTAATCACTCAGCTGCGTGCACTTTGGTCAAAGTGGCCCACACGTACCACTGGAGCTTATCCCTGTTTCCTTAGCATGAAGCTGACACTGTAGGTGTATTGCTACTTCCCTGGATGGGATGTTAGTCCGATCGCAGGTTACCCCCCAGCATTTTGTCAGGTTTCTCTAACATTTCGCTGTGGCATGGTTAGTACGTTAGACTCTGTATCGAGCGGTCCGGGTTCGAGCCCTGGCCGGGGTCATTGTGTTGTGTTTCTTGGGCAGAACACTTTACTTTCATCCTGACAAAAATGCTGTGGGGACACCTGCGATGGACTAGCCTCTGGCAAATCAGGGGAGTAGCAATACTCCTAGTCACTTCATGCTGTGGTGAAGCGTCAGTTTTTGACACGGAAAGGAATTAGGACGTTTTCCACTAAGGCGGTTTTAGAGACCGACAATTAACAATTAGACGGCAAGCTCGAGGTTTCTATGGGCAGATATCAGCTATCACAACTATCAAAAGTCGATAGAAACCGCGAGAGCGAGCCGTCTAATTGTTTTAGCATAACCCAGGGACCGATTTATTCAACAAAAACGTTCAGTGAAAATGGTTTATTTTTTAGTTTTTGATTTCGGCAATTTTACTTGCGCGCGCTCCCCGAGTCTATCGAAAATTAAGACGGTCCTTGCGTAGCCAATCAGATTGCGTGTTTTCCTAATAGTCGGCCACTGGGTTATGCTAATAGAGTTTATACCTGAAGAGTCAAGACCATTAATTTTATTTTTACATTTCCGTTGATTCTTTTGCTTCATTGACTATCATTCAGACCAAATGGAAGGGATTATAGGAATGGAGTTAATGGTCTTACGTTATATTAACACCTTTGTAATTATTTCATTAATTGAAACTTGAAATCCATTAAAGTTCAGCATATTATCGTTGTCAATTAATTTATATTCTTTATAATGAGAGATCCATTTCCGGGAAGGAAGGGGGAGGGGGGGGGGGGGGGGGGACCTCCCATATAAAAGTTATGTGGATATGATCGTCTTACCTAAATTGGTAATGCTTTGGGCGTCTAAATTAAAATGATCACCGTTAGAGGTATTCCGATACCCGTTTGAGTATTACTGAGCCGGAGAAAAATATGACAGGAACTAGTTTTTGTTTCTTAGTCGAGCCACACCACAAAACGAGAGTGATACCTTTTTAGGGGTTCTTTTAAATTTCCAACGATCACCCCGTCACTTTTATATGGAGTCCTTCGACATATTCCTACATTTTCTTTCACTTCCTTTCAATGTGTTTCACTGGACGGCAATGGATATGACCAGCCCTCCGCGGCTTGCTTTTGCTCAACATGCCTGGTTTCCAGTATAAGTAAAGCTTTTTTAATTATTAAGGGCCCCGGGCCAGGCTAAATTTTTTTTTACGCCCACTTCAAGATGGCGGCCATTTACATTTTGTATTCAGTTTTTAAGCGACTAAATATTGTTTCGGGTTTATCAACAGTTTAGAGTTTGAATTTAGCCAACGTTTTACTGTTTGGGGTTAAAAAATGGTTTGATGTTAAGTAGCGATTTTATGATTCGTTCGTAGTAAACCGGTTAGTATTGGTCAGTTTTGACGTATGTTGCGGGAGCACGTTATTGCCTTAAAAATTAGTGTTTCGGGTAGCTAGCGGCTCCGGCGATTGTGTTGTGCTAGGGAATAAGGTTATTGTGGGTTAGAATCAACTCAATTCATGAACTGTGTTCCCTTTTCTGTGGAAAAGACTTAACGCCGCCATCTTGCCGCCATCTTGAAATGGGCGTAAAAAAAAAAAATTGCCCGGGCCAGGCCACACAACCCGTACCCCTTCCCTCTCTTTTACGTCCACATAGTATTTTCCTGTGCCAAAAAAGTCACTAAATAAAATCGATATAACCATAGTTCATGAAATGAACATGACATAATATATATTTGGTAAAAAAAAATATTTAGAACACTTACATTTACACTAGAGGAGATTTTTCCGGATTTGTGACGAATCCGGGACGTTTTGGCACCGGATTCGTTTTGAAGTTTACACACAGGTGGACGAATCCGGGCTAAAACTGTACCGGTTTGGTCGCATGTGTAGAGATTTTGAATCCGGAAATCAAAGTGAATACTTTGTATCCGAATACGTTTAAATCCGGAATGTTTTGTAGTGTAAACGGTTATTCGAATGAATCCGGAATGAATCCGGATATTTATCCGCCTGAGATCATATGAATTTCCCCGGATTCATCGATGTATGTAAACAGTTGAGAATCCGAATAACCCTCCAGTGTAACGCCGACGAATCCGAATACCCCAAATGATGAATCCGGAAACATTAATTTATAATATACTCAACAAAATATGCAGCTTCTGATTGGTCAATGACGAGTGCATAAATAGGTTATAGAGTGCAATACGGAATTGTGATAAACGGTACCGGACAAGTAGAGACGTTTTTGCCGCTTAATGACATTGAAATAAGCTTTCAAGTTAATGGTTAAATATTTTCTAAACTATAGTACTGTAATTCTTTCAAAAAGTTCACGCTTGGTTTGCCTGCGCAAATAAAACATGTGAACACTCTGTAAACTAGTGAAGCGTTTCGTGTGCAGAGTAGCGTGATGGCCGCAGCAAAATTTTGTTGAGAATATTATAAACAAAAAATCGTATGAACTGCTCGTGCAATTAGTGATTTATGGTCACTCGTGATGTTTTGAAAGTTCTCAAATTGCACTCGCCTAAAGGCTCGTGCAATTTTGAGAACTTTCAAAACATCACTCGTGCCAATAAATCACGAATTGCACGAGCAGTTCATACGATTTCCTATACGAATCCGGAAACTTTTCCTCTAGTGTAGTAGTCTTAGAGATGATTCGCGACTGGAGTTCACTGGCCTACGTACGCGTGCGTGCACGCTTTTATAACAGTGTTCACGATAAGTGTTGTTTTGACTGTCCACCGAGGAAAGAAGAATCGACGACCGCCGGTGTGTTTTTTCCATCAAGTACCTTCTCTTTGCCCTATATAAATTCATAAATGGCCGCCCTGCCAAATTTTTGTTTGGCTAGGTTTTCAACGAAATTAAGGTTAATCACATTAAAAGGCACTGAAAAATATTTTGTCTTGAGAAGTTTGAGCTTTTTAGGTTCAACCGCTCCAAAGTTATGGCTTATTCAATATCAATGCATTTGTATGGGAAATCACAACCTTTCGTCACAAGCCTCACTTTCATGTGTTGTCAAAATTAAAATGTCTATAACTAAAGAATTGAATGAATTGAATTACAAGATTATGTCAAAATAATAATTATGTTGTAGTTTTAAAGCCATATTTGAGGAGAAGTTATAGGCCTTTCAATTTTGGAAAAAAATATGAAAGCGAGGCTTTTTAGGATAGGTTTGTGATTTCCCATTTAAATGTCTACAAATTTGAATGAGCCATAACTTTGCAGCCGTTTAAACTAAAAATACACAAATTTCTCCAGATGATATATTTTGCAGTGCTCATTAATGTGATGTCATCGTTTTCTTTGAAAAGTTAGTCAAACAAACATTGGAGGGCGGCCATTTCAGTATGATAATTTCCATAGCCCGCACTAACCTCCTTCTTCTCCACCCACTTATTAAATGTGCAATTGGAATTAGGGGGACGGCCCCTTTGATTTTCCCAGTACTGGGCTTTGAGGGACCTTTGGCAACCACGACGGCGACGGCAACGAGAACGTCACAAAACAATAGGTTAATTAGCAGTACAATGGCTCTGCACGGTGCGTTTTACCTTTTGTACATTTCTTTGCCGTTCTTTGCAAAACAACACGTGAAATGGGCCAAATTCAAGGTATTATGGAGAACGTGAACACACGACAGCCGGGTGAATTTTTACTTTCTCTATCTGGACTTGAACTTCATCCCTACGAATTTCAGCCGTCCCAGATTAACGTAGTCGCGAAATAGTTCATAGGAACGTTAATTCACTTTTTAAGTGACGTTTTCCTTGGCGTTTCAGTCCTGGTTGCGTAAATATCCCTAATTCCCTATATAGTTCCGAAGCTTTGAATACACGTTTCGCCCGTTGAATTACTATATAAGAATAACTTAATCTAAGCTGTAACCACCGAGAATATAATTTTAGATCGGAATACGGAGTACGAGATTGCGACTACAAGTAGGACTTTGGAATTTCAAATCAGTCACGTTCCCAGAGCCCTCGCCTCTTCCCTGTTGCTGACACAGTAGAGAAGGAGGCTCTAGGAACAAGACTGGTGTTCGTTAATGTAAACCCTACGCACTAGGTTTGAAATGTCGACCTACTCGATACTCAATCAAGTACTCGTCCGTCCTCGTACTCCGATTAAAGGTCGCTAATAGCATATAGAGTTATAAAAATATAGCTGAATGAACTAATTATCTTACACCAAGATCTGAATCCACTCATGCACTCAGTGTTTTAGTGATGAATTAAAATACCACTTAAAACTAAACTGAACTGCTTAGATTTGATTTGACCGGTTCCCATTTTGTTGTAAGTTTTGGCAATTGAAGATAGATTTGTCAATTCCCATAAATCGCGATAGAAATCTCAATTACAAAGTGGAACATTTCACTCGATAACTCCAGTAGGTCACTCTGACTGGATCCATTGTTTGTGATTACAGGGGAACACAACAGGTACCAGAGCAGGTAGTCACCCAACGTCAGTCACCTTTACCTTATAGTTTAATTTTCTAGTACGTGATAACAAAAATGAAGAAAGCTAAAGACGGTGCTACAAAGAGACTCCGGATCGCCAGTTGCCTTTGTCTAGTATTCATGATCGTGGAATTTGTAGGTAAGTTTTTTCGTTTTACATTTAACCCGAGAAATATAGACATAAACGAAGCTTGTCCTTATCCGCCATGTTTACATCTGGTCGGTTCATATATCACAACACTGTTTGCTCTGAGCAAGTGATCTTAATTACGTCCTTAACACAATTTCAGAGGACGTGTTCTTCAAATTGTAGCTTAACCACCGTATTTAAGTAAAGCAATTCGCGTTAAAAATGACTTCAGCGAGTCGATAAGTTCGGTTCTGACAAGATGCCACATTATAGCACCGTGATTGTCTCGAAAGTCATAAGTGACACATGAGTGATTGATTTAAACTTATACCAGAACCAATTTAAATCTTACAATTGGCTTTAGAATTCGATAAATCTGCCAGACTGTCATATAGTTTCCTGAATGTCATGTCTCTCTCCGAAGTCAGCGACCCGGAGGGCGCGGCTGAAATTAAATTCTGGTTATTTTCGTGCTAGACTGTTTGGATAATAATAGTCGACAGGTTCAGTGAATTAAGGACATACACCTTATTCGATGGTTTAACATATAATACGCGCGGATATTTTGCGAGTTGCGTAGTATTTTTCCGAGCCCCGGGCGAGGAAAAATGCGAGCAATGAGCAAAATGTCCGCTCGTATTATATGTTAAACCATCGAATAAGGGATTTATTATTCTACTGCAAAATTTCCGACTATTATGCTATTCTCCGTATTCGCTCTGTTCAACTAGTCAATACCGTGGCATATTTTACGTGTTCTCGTGACCTTATATGGTGAAATGACGTAATAGTAGAATAATAACTTTGTTATTTAATTTATTTTTTTTGTTTTAGTTTAAGTGCTTTTACCTCTTTAACCCTATTCTGCCTGGGGGGGTGGGGGGGGGGGGGGCGGCAGAAAGTTGCCCGCGCTGACTTCAAATTTATCGTACTTAAAGAGCATTCAAGCAATCATAGCCAAACTTATGAATTTTCCTAAAATTATCATGGGAACATTTTGGTGTGCCAATTTTTTGATCACGTGACTTGATGTTTCCATGGCAACCAAGTTTTGACAGGCCGTTTAAGCCAAATTTGGTATTTTCAGTTTAAATGTCCAGTTTTCATGAGATTTCGCTTTTACGAAGAGTTCCTTCCAAAATCTTTGCAATTCTTGCATCCTTATATTGTTTTCGATTTTTTCAAATCAAATTTGGTGATTTTCTGACATTTCTGAACAATTGAAAAATCCAAGATGGCGGATCCAAGATGGCGCGACAGGTTTAAAGTATGACGTATTTCGGCGTGATATGATATCATAATTAATTCGTAATTGCCACTAAAATAAACATGTTTGAATGCTTATTCACCACATAAGTTTCATTTTAATAGCACAAATACTTTTCGAGATACAGATCGTTTTACCAAATTTGTTGATTTTTTAGCTTAATTTTCAGTTTTCATAAAATTTCTTCTTTTTACGATGAAATCCTTCCAAAATCTTTGCCGTTTTAGCATCTTTATATTTTCCTTGATTTTTTCCAAAGCAAATTTGGAGATTTTCTGACATTTCTGAACAAGATGGTGGATTTTTTTAACGTATGACGTTATTATGGCGTGTATGACGTCATAATTGACACGTGACTGCCTACTAAAATAAAGATTTTCGGATGCCTTTACACACCATGTAAGTTTCATTTTCATAGCGTCAATACTTTTCGAGATACATAGGGGGGGGGGGGGGGGCACTAATCTGCCCCGCATCCCAATGTGGCATGCTACCCGTATTTTCCCGGTTAATGTCTCTTTTTAACGTTTTAGGAGGATACTTCGCCAATAGCCTCGCTATCATGACGGACCGCTGCACATTTGTGTTCAGATTTCGCGGGGTTTATTGATCTCACTGCTGGCGCTTTGGATGGCGACTAAGCCCGCGACCACGACTCTGTCGTTTGGCTGGCATCGCTGCAGGTATGAGTGACCCATGAGTTAATATCGTTCTCATAGTCTTTCTCAGTCCAAAAGAAGGCGAAGGCTCTGGGATAAGAGTTTGAGAGAGATTAAGAGATTAAGATTTTTGATGGAAAGTAGTTTATGTGTAGCCGAGGCTTATGATCACAGTCGGGGGAATAAGACTAGTTGATGGCGAAATCCTGTCTCCGAGACGGAGACTGCAGCCCGCGATTTTTTGTCTCGAAGTTGCTAAGCAACATGACGTTCCTCATTGCGTTATGCTGGCGTGACAATTTTTCGGAGTACTCGTGAGTGCTCGCGCTGTTCTTGATTCAGGATAATAACAATCGAAAACTCTTCGAGTGCTTCAACGAATATTTGCCAAAAACGGCACTTGTTCCCACGACTGTTCAGTGCTTGTTTTGCTATAAGATGAAGTTACAAGTTCCTATAAAATCTTATACAGTGTATCTAAGATGTCCAGGATTTATAATTTAAGTTGGCGTTCGACGGAATTAGGAGAACGAAAATTAATCCTGTCGTATAATGCGAATAGCTAATTTTTTTCCGATTGGTCTTCTAGAAGCATGTGCAAACAACGTTCCCCCGACCCTATTCTCAGCGCCAACCGGAAGTAAAAAAGCGCGAGACTGAAGCGGTCTGGGGAATGGACTTCATATAACTCATTCTATGCGTATTTTCTGCAGAGGTGATGGGTGCTGTTATGTCTGTGTTTGTTTATCTGGGTTGCTAAACTGGAGTGTTTTAGTCTATCTAGCGATTCAAAGAATCATGGACAAAAACAGTATGAAATAGATGCGATGGTCATGCTACTAACCGCGTCCGCTGGACTCATTATCAAACGTCATGTAAGTTGTTACTGAAAATGACCTTCGCCGAGTTTACCTTTACCCTCCTCTTCAAGATGAGGCTTGGTACAAACACAGCTTTTCATATGAAAAATGATGAAATGTAAAATCAAAACTCATTTTTCATACGAAGGGTTTTGTATCAGGCCTCACTGATTGAAACTGGGGCAATTTTTTTGAGAGTTAAAATTGAGATAACCGTCGTTTGGGATCATTAGTTGAAGGTTTTCATTGATGTAAATGTCTTTTGGCTTTTGACTTTTTCAAAGTGATGCTCACAATAGTAGAAACTTCACTCCCAGAGTAAAACCTTGAGTCAGTAAATGTGGGTTCTAACTTTTAAGTCTGTGGATGAAAACCCTAATGTGTGACCATTCAAATGAAAGCTACTGAGCAGTATTTTCAATTGGTGCTGTTTGTTTTTGACAACTTGGCAAAATAAAATTCAAGATTTTTTTCCTCAGTTGAACTTAGCACTCTTGGGAGTGAAAGGGTTAAAAAAAAAAAAAAAAAAAAAAAGAAAGGGTTAATACATTTCCTTTTACTTACAATATTTCTTCGCCTCCTTCTACTAACAGATTAGGTGTCATACTTCATCAAAAGGGACATGGTCCACAGCCATGGCTTCAACCCACAGAAGAAGCCCAGTAACAAGACGCCCCAAGCGTCGCCATCTAGCTTCATTATAGTAGAAGAAGAAGAGAACGTTAATGTACGCGCGGCATTCATTCATGTGCTGGGCGACTTTTTACAAAGCATAGGAGTTTTTATCGCCAGCCCCTTCTTATTTGGTTTAAGGTAAGTTTTATCCGATCTGAAGACCCTGTTAGAGAGCGCAACGCCCACTTCAAGATATAGTGGCCATTTACGTTTTGTAATTTTTGAAGTAACTTAATATTGTTTCAGACAAATCTACAATTTAAAATTTGACGTTAACCAAAGGTCTACTGTTTCCGTTAACTAGTTATCCAGGTACCTTTTAGGGCACTGAGGCCGTCAGGAACTAGTTTCGTTTTAGAATTGCTACCTCAGTTACTGACTGAAAATGAATTTGAGCCACACCCTGAAATCTAGATTCTGATACCTTTTAGGGGTTCTTTCAAACTACTAGGGGGGGGGGGGGGGGGGGGTACAATCGCGTCTCAGAGACAGGTTTTGCCCTCCATTGGACATGTATACAATAACACTGTGATCTACTATTTTTTTCTCGTCCTTCTGCAGCCTTCTTGGGCGATTGCAGATCCAATATGTACATTTGTATTTTCACTGATAGTGCTAGGGACCACACTAGCTATTCTGAAGGATGCTTTAATCGTTCTTATGGAGGGTAAGTACCAGCTGATCTAGAATCCTACCTATTTTTGTATATATTTTCAGTAGTCACGTTTTCCTATTTTTATCCATCGAAGGCTGGCTTACGCCGCTCACAGTTTTCGCGCAAAGGAAGAAAACCTCTCTGGTACCCAGGGTATAGAGTATGACAGCCGAAAGCTCTGAAATTTTCTTTATATAGCCAGAGGACTTTTTTATAATTTTTTAATATGTTTTTGTCCCTGGCTACGGATCTTCAATTTTTAATAGAACCCTATTGATTGCCAAAGTACAATATTTTTAGAGAGAGATTTTTTTTTTTTTTTCTTGATGGGGGAAAAGTTGAATGACGAACACCCATCAGTAGTTGGTGGCATCTAGATGTGATGCACGAGACTTTGGTTAACATTCTAAGTTTGCACCCAACCTCGTTCCCAGGTTCTCTTTCAAAAAACTCCTCAGGGTCTTCTCTGTTGCTTCAGTTGGCGGGAAGAAGATAAGAGAAGCCCTGGAAACGAGATACATTAGTTAGTCTCGTGCCGGTCATAGGAAAGAACGTCTCTACACCGTTTGCAATTAAACCCTGAGACATTCCTGCAACTTTTCTTCGCCGTCCATTCTTTCGACATAAAAACCCTTAACTACATTAACACTAGCCTGCGAGCAAGCTCTCTGGGGGTTTTTTGGGGGGTGGGGTGTGGGGGTGGGGAGGCGGGAAAGTGAAAGACTCTCTTTCCCCGCTCTTTCTCTTTTCCCCCCAAAAAACGCCAAGAGAGGCTTGCTCGCAGGCTACATTAACACTTGAGTGTGTTTCCAATATTACAGGAGTTCCAAAAGGATTAAGCTTCAATTCTTTAAAGGCAAGCCTCCTTGACATCCCTGGAGTGTTAGCGGTTCATGATCTTCACGTATGGTCACTTACAGTAGGAACGAGCGCCATAGCAGTTCATCTCGTGATAGGTGAGTTAGCAAGTTTCTAAACGGCCGGTGGCCTTATGGTCAGCGCGTTGGACTTCGGATCGAACGGTCTGGGTTCGAGCGCTGGCCGGGGTCATTGTGTTGTGTTCTTGGGCAAGGCACTTTACTCTCACAGTGCCTCTCTCCACCCAGGAGTATAAATAAACACCGGTGGTAATGCTGGTAATGCTAGGCAGCTTCACGTTACAGAAACCGGGATAAGCTCCGGCAGTGTCCATGGACCAAGTGTGACTTTACCTACCTTTTTAAAGTAAAATAATTTGAGCTCCGCAACGTGTTCTCGTAAATTGGGCCCGGTTGTTCAAAGTGTGGATAACGCTATCCACCGGATAAATCACTATCCAGAGGATAAGTGTTAATGAAACAAACTACGCTATCCACTGGATAGTGATTTATCCGATGGGTTGCGTTATCCACCCTTTGAACAACCGGACCCAGTTGTTTTTTCGGCGGCGTGAAACAAAAAATAGGTCCGGAATGCGTACATGTGTCTACGGCGTGATCATCTGCCAGGTTCGCAGGCTAAAGCTTCTGTTCTCATTCCCTTTCAGACGACAGCTGTAGCTCACAAACGGCTCTGGAGGAGGCGTCGCGTATTTGCAGCCAAGAGTTTGATATTCCGCATAGTACAATCCAAGTAGAAACGTCTAGCGAGAAAACCGCTGAATGTGTTTCAATGTGACGAGCCAGCTACCAAATAACGACTACGGGCTCACAATACCGCATGGCCGCTGCACGGCGGGAGATGTACACGTGCCATTGGCATGGGATAACTTCCACAGCGGTCAAACGTACTGCGCGCGCGCAGTTCCCGCAAAATTGCTGCAGCGAATTTTACTGAAAACTCAAGCTTTGAAGGCCGAGTTTATCGACTCGTATTTTGGTTTACCACTGCATGTTATGTAACGTTTTTCTTGCGCATTACGCTTCAAGCTATTGCAAAAAACGAAAAACCGAAGTGGCATGGGATTTTGGCGTTTGACCGCTGTGTGGCTGGACGGCGGGAGATGTACATGTGTTATTGGCATGGGAAAAACTTGTTTCCAAGTCATGACATTTCCATATATGATCAAAAATAATTCATTCTCATGACCTTCCTTCCTCAAACTTTCCACGACACAGTGAGGCGAAATCAGACACTGATCACGGCAGGATATCAAATTTGACAAATACAGTATTTACAAAAAGTTTTGACATAGGAAAATCGAAAAAAATAAACACCACATGAAAAATACATGTTATTGAACTAGCGTGAGGTCCGTATTGGGAAATATTGGTCGAGTTCTTTTTTTGCAAGTTTATGGACCGAGCCGAAGGCGAGGTCCATAAACTTGCAAAAAAGAACTCGACCAATATTTCCCAATACGGACCCGAACAAGCTAGTTCAATAAAGTTTTTATTATAATGGCTTTTAAAAAAAAATTGGTCATAAATTAATGCAACCATTCTTGGCTAACGCGCGCGCGCGCCAAAGCTAAGCATATTCTTGCATTTTTTCAGGCCACTTTGCGAAAAGTTTAACCAAATTTGTCCGCCAGACATGAGGAAACAAGTTTTCTACTTAATAGAAAAGTTTTCTTTTGTTCAATGTTTCATAAAGGAATTTGGCAAAATGAGTTCGTGAGCGTCCATCTTTGCGGTCCGTATTGCAAAATTCGGACCGCTCGGGGAACCAATCAGAATGCTCCTTTTCATCGTGGACCAGTTTGCCATATAATAATGTTCAATACTGAGCTTTCATTTGAATGGTCATACACTAGGGTTTCATCCACAGACTTAAAAGTTAGAACCACCTTGTACAGCATAATAAACAGTACCACGTTAGAGTTTCATAAATACTTGATTACCAGCCGCAGTACGGGAAAATGTTCTTAATGCTCGCAGAAACAGAAACGAATCTTCTGGTTTTCTTCTTCTCTCACCAGTGAATAGCATTTTGCAGATATTGCAGCTTGTGCATTAGCTGCATGTTGAAGACATTGTTGAAGATTCAATTTATAACGATAGGTGACTTTTTGCCCGAAAAAGTGTTAAATAAATGGGCACACGGAGCACTTAAGAAAGTTTGTTAAATAAATACCCGAAAACACAGTTCGTTAGGTTTAACTTTTTAACACAAAATATGAGAAGGCGGTTGCAAAAAAGCAAATCTCAGCTTGTATGAGAAGCCACCATCTTGCATAACTCAAGGTGTTCTTGGAGATGAAGGTTTGGATAGCCGGTCTTAAAGGAGCTACGTCATGACCTGCGCATGTGCGAACTTTGGCAGAGATTCTGTCCAATCCATATTGGATTTGCGAAGTAGTGACAATTTCTCGAAATTTTTTGGCCAACGGAGATTTTTTAGCCAACGGAAATTTTGGCCAACGGAGAGCGTTCGACTCCGTTGGCCAAAAGTTTTTTGTCCTCTTGGCTTTGCATGGATTTTAAGAGCAAATATATACTGTTTATTTGCATAGATTTTACGATTTTATTTATCCGTTTACTCCTTAGTTTTTGTTTCGATTAAGAAGATATATCGAATGCTCGAGACAGTGTTTCATCGCATTTCCAAAACACGAATTTCGTCAAAAATACTCCGGAAAGCGTCACTCTACAACTCTCTTCTCGGTGTTTGGAAATCGGATGAAACACTTTTCAAGTGTTCATTATATTACATGTAAATGAAATGACACGTACTCGTGCTGACAGCCCATATCCTTCCATTTCAACCATGCAAAGGTTTTTCATTTAAGTTTTTTGTTATCTTCTTCTCGTCCTCTTGCGTTTTTCCATCTCTCTGTCGTCATGATATCGCACCCGTTTGTTTCCTTCTCTGTGTTGTCTTCTGTCTCTTTCCATTCTCCATACCCCTTCCTCGTCTCTACTGCTGTCCCGTCCCGTATTGTCTTTTTGCTCTCTACTGCTGTCCCGTCCCGTGTTGTCCTTTTGGTCTGCAGCGCTGTCCCGTCTCTTCCGTGGACGCATCCCCTTCATCTGAGTTATTACCACTAACACCATGTTCCTCTTTAAAACTCCATCTCCAAGACATGCATTTGTGTCTCGATCAAGTCACGCATTACCTACAGACAGAAAAAAAAAAACAGCGCGCTATTAGATGAAATATATCAAACACGAGAGACAGAGTTTCATCCGATTTCCAAACACCGAGAAGAGAGTTGAAAATAAGACGCGTAGCGAAGTATGAGGTGTCTGGAAATGTGATGAAACACTGTCGATCGAAAGTCAAACTAAGGAGTAAAACGGACAGATAAAATCGTAAAAATCTATGCTAATAATTAACATTCCCCAAATTTTCCCTGACTTTTCACTGACCAGAAAACAATTTTCACTGACCATGATTTGAAGACTGATAATATTTAAATTAATTTACAGAAAATAATTACCATTGACCATAATAAGGACGTTCGTTGTCGACATCACTCGTCACCAAAACCTCCTGCAACCTTAGTCGTTAGAATAAATGAAAATTCCCAGACTTTGACAAGAAATAAATATTTAGAATTTCTGACCAGATATTGCATTCGGTTCAGTTTCATGGCTTGTCATGACACTTAGGAGTGTAGGGCACGACTGTACTCACACCAGGGGGGAGGGGTAGTAAGTAGATGACCCATACCTCCACAGCACTCCTTTTCGTGATGTGCACATTCTTCGCTCGGTAGCTCTGTCGGCGGCGTTTGTAGTCACGCTGTTCAGCCAACACTTCAAACCGAGATTTGGATTCATCACCTTGGGTATCTATGCAAGAGCGTGACACATGAATTAGAAACTGAGATTTGGGTTCATCACCTGTGTATCTACAAGAGCGTGACACATGAACGAGAAAACTGAGATTTGGGAAGTCCAGCTCTGGCCCTCTTTCTGTCACGAAAACGCTGCGTTCTCTACCGAGAGCTAGCGTTGCGTGACAGAGAGGGGGCCCAGCTGCAGATTTGGGTTGATCACCTTTTTATCTACAAGAGCGTGACACATGAATAAGAAAGGGTGCAGCCAAGCCTATAGGTCCGACGGTAGTGTATGGCTTAATTATAACATGCAAAATAAAACGACAAAAGAAATGAAATGAAATGCAAGAAATAACTCAAGGTCGTTTCAAGACTTGGAGACCAGACTAGCCTGGGTAGCAAGCGTTTCCGCAGGATTTTTCTGAGCGTAGGACGTTCGCGCAACCAAAAATAGAAAACAAATCTTCCTATGGGCAGAAAAACCTATGGAAACGCTTGCTACCCTCAGAATTTTAAGCATAATCTTGTCTATTATTATTCTACTATTACGTCATTTCACCATTTAAGGTCAAGAGAACTCGTAAAATATGAGACGGTATTGACTACTTGAACAGAGCGAATATGGAAAATAGCATAATAGTCGGGAAATTTTGCAGTAGAATAAAAGCCATTATTTCGAGTTTTGTCTTCTTAATTGAAAGACAATTTTGAATGTGATGAATTCCCTAAACTTGCGTCACCAAGCCACTGGAACGGCTGGAAGGTCAAGTCCCGTTGCTTAGCAACTCCTTTGCCGAGAACCGCGGGCTCAATCGATTCTCGGAGAGGGGAACACGATACCGTAAACTGCCGCTTATAGCCGCCCTCCCCCGTTATAGGCCCATCTCCCCGCTAACCAAAACAAATGTTCCGGTTTCAATCCCCCCCCCCCCCCCCCCCCCCCTTCTTTCTTCCGTTTCATTATGTTCCAGATCAGTTGTTCTCACTACTTGGAATTTGTTTTTTGTTCCCAATATACTGACTGACTTAAAGGAATTTAAAGACCAGTAAATGGATAACGTATCTTGATATTGCTGCATCAACTTTTTTATTATCAGCTCATTCTGAAACAATATTTTATTCCGCTTATAAGCACCCTCCCCTCCCCGTTTATAAGCCCACCTAAACCCCTCACGAAGTTGTATAAGCCCAGGGCTTATAAGCGGCAGTTTACGGTATTCATCAAAAAAGTTCCTAATAGTTTTCCGGAATATACTTTGTCTTACCTTTAGGATTGTTTGGGTCAGATTCAACTGCCAAATCCACATCTTCCTTTTGCCCTTCAAGTTTGGCCTTTGAAGTCTATTTGTAATTAAACGTTTAAAAATACAAATGCAAGTCAACACAAGTTTTGCTGTTTAGTGATTTGAGTACTGAATGGCAGCGCGTGCGGGAGCCAGCCAGCCTGTCAATAACATTGTAATGGTTTTCTTTGGAAACAAACGTTCCCATTGACCACATAGAGCGGTTTCAATTGAGTGTTGTGAAAACCCAACAATGGCCAATCACAACAAACGTAAACAACGTAATGAACCAATGAGAACTCGAAGCAAATACACGTGGCTGGCGCCAAGCGCGGGAAAAACGCGTGCGACCAAGTCGCGATTGGTTTTGTTTTTTTGCATCTGATTGGTTGAGCATGTGGCGCAAGATTTTTAAACCAATCACAGAGCGAAGTAAAGCAAAATCAAAGTAATTCAGATATTACTTTCGACACTCAATTGAAAACAGCTTTATAAGGTAAAGATACGTTTCTGAACACAGAGTGATGGAAGCCCAATAATTTCAGCGTGGAAATTCTTTCGTACAAATTTGATCTCGATCAAAGTGCACGCAAGGCCTGGCCAAACGAAGGCGCATGCAAGTCGACACAAGTTGAAAACTTGCGTCTACTTGCGACTCCATTTGGCCAGGACTTAAAGATGATTTACAGTCCGTACTGCGCAATCTCCGCCTTGTAATGTTTATGAGTCGCATACGAAGGAATGTAAATACTTGCGAAAATAGAAATTGTTGTACAAACTTACATTTATCTTCATTATTAACGCCAGATATCCTTGCCAAACAATAATAACGAGTAGACGAACCTCGCCGTTATCCCAAACCGACGTTTCAGCTCATCGAGCATTCAGGAACTCAACAACACGTAATGGCGGACTAAAAAACTTCATAACAACTTCATGTACGCTATCACCAAAAGTGTAACATATCAACAAATTCAAAACAAAAATGTAAACAAACCCTAAGCACGCACAGTACGGACTGGAAATCATCTTTAAGGGATCAAATAAAATCTACATCACAGAAAAGGAAACTAGTCTTTCAGAATTGCATGAAGCAAGTAGAAGTATTGTTGCTTCCCTTGAATGGGAAGATTATAGTTCTTGGTGAGTGACAAGATCCACAGGGTTAGTCCATTGTTAGAGACATAACAATATACTAACCCACATCACTGTTCGAAAAGAGTAGGGGACGTAGTCTCCGGTGTTGTAGTCTGGCCTGTTCACATGTATTCAAGGTTAGGTCAGGGTGGGGTGAGATCATGAATGAACTGATAGCGGCTGCCACAGGCGCCTTTACAAGCTGATGTCCGATCTCACGCCTGAGTTGAATTGTAAAGTGCATTTGAATATACCACCACATAGAAAATGCGCTATATAAATTAAAGCGTTTACCATTAACGTCCAAAATACTCATTTACAGACCTGTAATCACGTGTTCGTATACGGCGAGTCGTTGCTGAGGCGATAAGTCACTTATCAACCAGGTCCATGGGAAGCGGTACTTCTTTTAGTACATAGCTTTCATCAGATACTGGTTCAAGGACGTCTGTGGTGCTCGAATTGATATTATCTGTGAAGGATAACACATTTAATCATATCAATAACAAAATTCTCGAAAATGAATAGACCAGGGGGGGCTAGCAGCGAGGCCTGGGACCTAGTATATATGATTGCACATTTTAGAAATTTGGCCGAGCGAGACTAAGTACTGGTTTGTTTAAAATAAACATGGCGGACGATGGCTGACATGACGTGCGTTTGTGTTCGTTCAGAAATATTTGGCGATTCCACGTCCAAACATCTATGGGAACGATTCGGTCGCTGTTTAACTGAACTTTGGTCATTGTGGGACACCATGGATGAAAATTCCACAGCAAACTCCCGTAGAGGTACGTTACTCGAATGATTGACAGATTTCTTTACTTGTGCGATCATGTATTGCGGAAAAAGCGGCAAGATCAAAGGGCGCTGCCTGCCCCCCTGGAATAGACGAACGAACGAATGAATAATATGGGAAATATCAGAAGCTTATCACCTAGAAGCGTATAGGTTCGATTCAATGCGTGGGTTTTTTCCCGACCAATCAAAATTTAACTTCCTTATATGGAATGACAGATGCGGTTTAACGCCCGTGTTCGCGGCGCGGGATTTTTTCCGGCGCGTAAAAGTGCGTACTGCGTAGTCGATTTTCTGGGAATCTTGTCTGCAATTCTGAGAATCAACCAGCTTTACATTGTAATAAAGTATACACACTCATTACATATCATTCTAGCAAAAAATATCAAACATCAACACCACAGTTTAAAAAGCAAGTGTTTTATTGTGTACTACAACTTCATGTTACAATATTTTCTAGCCACAAAATTTCGAAAAAATTACGAGTGGAAAATTCGCTTGCCGCCAAGACAAATTTAAAGCGACAAGCTCACTAAATACGGCCTAAAATAAAAGACAAATCGGTAAAACGTTAATATTAGTATATGTTAATCAACCTTTTAAAGTGTTAAAGGTAGTTTTTGGGTCGGAAGAAACTGCTCTCAAAGCGCAAGCAAATGCATGAAAAAAATGCAATTTCTTCCCCGCGTGATCGACAACAATCTCAAAAACTTAGCACAAAGACATTGTACAATCGTTACCCACGAGAAAAAAACCCCCACATTTTTGGATAAGGAAAGCTATCTGGTTTTTCTGAAGCGATACTGTCGATAGTTTGATCGAAATAACGGTTGTTTTCTTGTTGGGAAAAGTCTTATAGGATTATAGCTTACTGGAAGCGGTTGTTTTGAAATTAATAAACTCAGTTTGACAGCGAAAGAAAGCTATGCGAACACAAAATCCTCAGCTACAAGCTCGTGAAATAAATGAATCATCGGACTTATATAATTCAGTTGTACACTAACTAGACAGGTTTAAACAAACCCATTTCAAGCTTAAGAGGTTGTCGGCTCTCAAAACCTTGCACTTTATATATAAACCAAACTTGTAAAACAACAATAATAATTATCATCCGCGCGTTAGATCGATCTAGAACTCGTTTAAAAACACACAACGACACCTTTTTACAAATTCGTTTTGCAGTGAAATACTCCACATTTTTAGATAACTGAATAGCTTTCTATTTTGTTAAGCGATTACTGTCGCTACTTTGACTGTAAGTTTTAAAATTATCTTTCTCAGAAAAAAATCTACAAGAGAACTTGAAAACAACCACAATTACCGCACGCTATTTCTGTCGACAAAACACGCTAAGTAAACACCAAAACATAATTTACAAAAATACTCATAATTTTCGGATAAAGGAGTAGTTTTTTCTTGTTTTCCTCGTTTAATACTGCCGTTATTTTGACTGTAATAATGTCCTATTGCTCAAAAAATCTGGCAAAAAGATTTACTTGTGGTTTCTTTGAAATCAACAAACTGTTGACAGCGATCAAAAACATTAACACAAGATCCTTACCCGGCGATGGCATTTCCTCTAGCTCCTCAACTCGTACCACATGCGGGTCTTTTTCTTTTCCGAAAATATAAAATCAAAGACATCCTGAAGCACAGCGTATTTATAGTATCCCGAGAGAACTTTAAAATAAATCGAAAAAAATTGTCCACTTTCCCTATTCACAACAAGCTTACATGCATTTCACCGATTCAAACTCATTGCGACAAGTCGAAATAGACCTTCAAGGTTTCTGTCGACTCACCGGGAAACTCTTCCAAATAATACTTCGACACTTAGGCGCTTTCCCAGCATTACAAATGTCATAATATTTTCTTTCGGGCGAAAATTTTCCTCGCGAAGCCGCCATTACAGATGTAGTTCTCGCGAGGAGCCGCGAGGAGCGCGAAAATCCTAGTTTCCATATAAGGGCAAAAATTGATTCAGCGATTCTGATTGGTCGGGAAAAAAACCCACGCATTGTCCCAAAACATATAAAGAGAAGTTACACGCTTCTAGGTGATAAGCTTCTGGAAATATATAATGGATAATAACTTTGACAGACAAGCGGACTTTTAAACGAGTTTGAAAGAAATGATGCCCGTCTGTTTCGTAGTCTGCGAACAAGCTCTCATGGGGTTTTGAGAGAGCAGGAGGCTCCTATTTTCCCCGCCGTCTGAGTGCGCCCGGAAATCCTGTCCGCAGACTATCTGTTTCGCAAAGGAAGGTTAAGAAATGTACCAAGTTTGTAACGCACGTACAGAGCCATTGTACTGCTCATTAAAAACCATTGTTTAGCGACATTCTCGTTGCCGTTGCCGTCGTGTCTGCTAAAAGGTTTGGTTTTCAATAAACGCGTACGGGATGTTTTAGCCAATCAGGGCGAAGATGCAGTTTTTCTCAGCCAATCACATGCAAAGCCAACAACAAACGTGGTTTTGGCGTTCGCGACTTTCCCGCGCTTGCCGCGGATTGCATGTTTTCCTTGGATCTTTGGGATTAACTCAGCAACAAACGGAAAAGCCCCCAAACAAACTAAGGAATATTGTCGTGATAAAGTTCTCCAAACGAACATCAACTGAAATGTGGAGCAATGAGTAAGGAGGATCACATACCCAATGATTCTTGTATTCTTTCTTCCATGCTTAGACTGCGGGCAAAGAAAATCACAATGGTCACTTTTCTACCAGAAATAGGCCACAAAAAATGTTCACAAAAGAAAACGAACATACAAACGTGCAAACAAACGAACAGATAAACAGACGAACATACGAGCAGACGAACATACGAACAGACGAACATACAACAAACGAACAAACGAACAGACGAACATACGAACAGTCGAACATAAGAACAGACGAGCAGACGAACAAACGAACAGACGAACATATAAAAAGACGAACATACGAACAGACGAGCAGACGAACAAACGAACGAACGAAAAGACGAGCATACGAACAAACGAACAAAACGAAACAGACGAGCATACGAAACAAACGAACAAAAACGAAACATACGAGCAGACGAACAAACGAACAGACGAAACAAACGAGCAGACGAACAAACGAACAGACGAACAAACGAGCAGGACGAACATACGAGCAGACGAACAAACGAACAGACGAAACATACGAGCAGACGAACATACGAGCAGACGAACAAACGAACAAACGAACAGGACGAACATACGAGCAGACGAACATACGAACAGGCGAACAGACGAGTGCAGGGACGAACGAACGAGCTAACGAGCGGGACGAGTGAACGAACAGACAAACAAAGGAGCAAGAGAACAACGAATAAAACTAACGAACGGATGGATGGATGGATGGATGGATGGATGGACAAACAACTAAATGAGGAATGAATGGACAATTAATATGGACTATCTACCGTATACTGGCTGTACACTGCAGGGCTGCAAATTATTTTGTTTTCTTGAAAGGACATGTGTCCGACCAAGTCACCGTTTTGGTCGGACAAAACAAAAATGAGGTCGGCCATCATACAGTAGTGCTTGATAAGTGAACCTGCTAATCTAAACGCATTGTCAATGCAGAGTAAACATAGTTTGCATTTAGAACAAAATGCGTTATAATGCGTTAGCATTTTGCATTGGAAGGCAAAAATATTGTCCGGACATTATGTCCTACCACAGTTGGAATTTCATCGGACATTGGCAAATCTTGGTCGGCCATTGTCCGATGACCGACTGTTATTTGCAGCCCTGCCACATGTATGGTAAAAATATAAGATACGTACTTGGTTGGTGTAATTCGTTTCATTGGTAATAGAAACAGCAAGAAATTTCCACAAGTTCAAAACAAATGATTGTGTTTCTAAATATAAAACAAAACAATGAACATAAACAACTGTAATACACCTGAAACAAAACTGCACTGCAAGGAAACAGCTAAAAAAAGACCGTCCTAGGTAGCTTTATAACCTCCAATGATTGGGAAATCATCTCGGCTAGCTTACATTAACCCTTTCAATCCCAAGAGTGTTAAATTCAAAACTGAGGGAAAAAATCTTGAAATTCATTTTGCAAAATTGTAAAAAAACAAACAGCATCACATGAAAGTACTGCTCAATAGCTTTCGTTCATCCACAGACTTAAAAAGTTAGAACCACCTTGTATAGCATAATAAACAGTACCACATGAAAGTACTGCTCAATAGCTTTCATTTAAATGGTGACACACTGGGGTGTCATCCAGTCTCAAAAGTTAGAACCACCTTGTACAGCATAATAAAACAGTACCACATGAAAAGTACTGCTCAATAGCTTTCATTTGAATGGTCACACACTAGGGTTTCATCCAGTCTCAAAAGTTAGAACCACCTTGTACAGCATAATAAAACAGTACCACATGAAAGTACTGCTCAATAGCTTTCATTTGAATGGTCACACACTAGGGTTTCATCCACGGACTTAAAAGGTATATTGACTCTTGATTTGACTCTGGGAGTGGAAAGGGTTATTAACGTTCTATAGTTTCGTACCGTCACCAAGAAGATCCTTGAGCATTTCTTTCATGCCACTGGGATGACAAACTTTCTCTTCTTGCAGACATGATAACACAAAATCCACAAGACGGTTACTGGCACCTTCAAGTGAGCTGTAAAAAACATAAAACAACGCTGCCATGTGTAATTAGGAACCTTACGCAAACTACGGTCGACGGCAACGGCAAACGTCCGCTAAACAAAAGGTTTAATGAGCAGCATAATAGGTCTGCACGTGCGTTACACATTTTTGGTACATTTCTTAGCCGTCCTCTGCAAAACAACAATGTTAAATTTAATGACCAAATTTTTGCGTTTGCCGGAATAGGGACCTTAACTAACCTAGACGCCGAGGTGAAACGTCGATTACATTTTACTTAAAATGTCGCGATAATCTAGATGTATTCACAACTCGTAAAATTTTGGTCATTTCACGTTGTGGTTTTGTAGAGGACGGCTAAGAAATGTACCAAGTCATGTGTGGTGGGTTTTCATCATCCCAGGCTGTTTTAAAGGTGTCTTTTTGCGAGATCACTCTTCGTGATTCAATTTACATTTATTTTAAACTTTATTGAACCAAACAGATCAAGATGACTCTTAAATCAGCACTACTGGTAAGGACCAAATCTCACAGTAAGTCTGTAGTTCGTCTCAAGATCTCAATAGCAACACTGACCACTCAAACAGAGGATGGTCTGCCTGTGCTTCAATAAACTATTATTTAGAGTTTTTTTTGTCAATTTAAAGGCAATTTTTCACATCGCAAAAAATGACTAATAATATTATATTATTCTTGAAATTATCCTACAAAGGGATGGCAGCAGCCTCGTTCCCAGGGTCTCTCTTCTTCCTTCCAAAAGCGAGAAAAGAGACTCTCTTTTCTCTCGCTTTTGGGATGGGTTGGGATGGCAGTTCCCAGGCTCTACAGTGTTATCAAGAAATTTCAAACCAGTACACTGTGTTACCTCAAATATTGAACTTGTGGTAAGTTTGCAATGATCCAGGTCTTGATGTTCTCTTGTGATAAAAGATGAACCCGAAGCTGTCTGTGAGAGGCTGGTATCTCCTCCCACGCCATTATTGACCTGCATGGAAATATTTGTCATAATCAGGGGGGGCTAGCAGCGAGGCCTGGGACCTAGAAAACATGATTGCACATTTAAGAAATTTGGCCGAGCGAGACTAAGTACTGGTTTGTTTAAAATAAACATGGCGGACGATGGCGGACATGACGTGCGTTTGTGTTCGTTCAGAAATATTTTGGCGATTCCACGTTCAAACATCTATGGAAGCGATTCGGTCGCAGTTTAACTGAACTTTGGTCATTGTGGGACACCATGGATGAAAATTCCACAGCAAACTCCCGTAGAGGTACGTTTCTCGAATGATTGACAGATTTCTTTACTTGTGCGATCAAGTATAGCGGAAAAGCGGCAAGATCAAAGGGCGCTGCCTGCCCCCCCCCCCCCCCCCCCTGGTCATAATGATATACTCAACAATATTTCTAGATAGGATCCTGATTGTTCAATGCCGGATAAATGCATATTCAGCTTATAGAGCGCAAAACTGGAAATGGCCCAACCTCGTTCCCAGGGCCATCTCCGCTTTCAAGATGGCGGGTGGGCGCGAAGAAGACCCTGGCGAACAGCAGATCACGTGACCACAAAATTAGCCAATCGCGAGCCCGCCGCCATTTTAAAAACAGTCAAAATCTCCAATATCCAATCTTCAATGCTGTTCACCAGGGTCTTCTTCGCGTCGCCATTTTGAACGCCGAGCAGGCTCACAAAATTAACGTGCGAGAGACGATAGCGTCGAGGAGTCGAGATGGGAAGGGGAGAAAGTGATAAAAAAAATACAGTGATCAGAGTAGGCTCACTTTCCCCGCTAGACGTCCAGACTCCCGGCTGGTTTTCGCGGCTATCGCTGCTCGCACGTTATGAGCCTGCTAGCAGGCTAGAAACGGTCAAAAACATGGTACAAGTATTAATAATATGTACCTTATTTCATCCACGAAGTCACTGGGAACATTTCTTTCCTTCGTGAGTATGTTGTGGGCATTGAGTGTAGCTCTGTCTCCTATTGACTTGACATTGCAACACATTGGTATTGCCTACAAAACAGTTAAACAACACCAATGCCTTACTTGCAGTGTTCTAAATATTTAACATTATTATTCAACAAATTGTAACACTGTCCAAATATGGTCATGATGCACTCAATATCTGTCGACCGTACTCGACAGATATCCTGCAATATACCGTAGGGTCTAATTCCGAAAGTAACGGCCCTCATTACTTTCGGATTTAGCAGGCCAAAGAGGCCGTTACTTTCGGGTAGCCGCAACTTTTGGGTAGCCGTTACTCTCGGATGGTTAAAAAACGTTTGTAATTCAGCAGCCGTTTTACACAAAGAGGACGCGTAACGTATTTTTTCGCGTTCCAGTTATTTCATTGTAAGTTCATGCAAATAGAGACAGTTATTTGGCATGAATTTGGTGTAGGAGTAGAGGCAAACGTTTTTTCACGTTCTAGTTATTTCATTGCATGTTCTAAACTAAAAGTAGGAGACGATTGTTTGGTATTCTCTATAAATTAATGGGAGTTCAGTTCAGTTCATTTTTATTCACACTTATTTCGATTACAATAAATTATTAACAATCATAAGAAGAAGGAAAAAATAGAAAAAGGACAGAGCAAGTATGAAAATAACATTTTTTAAGGGGGAAGTGTGTAGTGGCCAAAGGAGCAAAGCTTTCGAGTTGGCCACTACCACAGTGCAGTTACAAAGAGAGGAAATAAAATTCATACAAATAAGGCTCTAGTCGATATTACAAAGATATAATTAAAGTGACAAATATAACTATTTACAGACAATTTTTTTTTCAATTACGTTATTCAATTCACTGCCAAGTTGTATTTGTATTTTTTGCCATGTATCGCAAAGTTCCGAAAGTAACGACCCTCGTTACTTTCGGAATTAGCAGCCTTTAGGGCCCGCTACTTTCGGGGAACAAAAACCGTTAAATAAAGCTTTCCGAAATAAAAGACATTGGGCGAATCAGCCGATGTAAAGGAAATATAATTCTGCTCTGATTCAGACCCCGAGGAAGAAAGTTAGTCAGATACCGTAAACTGAAATGCTAATTGTGGCATAAGCGATAGATTTCCTTGTTGTAAAGTGCCTTATATCGTGATCAAGTAATGACACTGCACGAAGATATGACTTATTGCTGCCCGCACAGGGCAGCCTCCTATTTCTGTTCTGAGATTCGATTTCAGGATGTCCGGCAAGATCATGCTTGGAAGATGTTTGTTAGCAGTACCCAGTCCCCTCCGCGTGAAAAGTCTGATTGGCAACGACCAATGCACGCTCGAATTTGCACGAGAAGAGACGATTGTTGTTTTTCAGGATTTCTCGCTGTTTGAGACGCTCTGATGCGTGCTCCTTTTTTCTACGATTTCACGCACGCACGTTGCATTGGTATACTTGAATCACATCGACAATTAAATATTTGGACACGTTGCATTGTGTTCGCAATTGGTTTACTTGAAATGCCTCGAAAATTAAATATTTGGAAAGCAAAGACGAAGTAGTGTGCTAAATCTGGCTGTGACATTGTAACAAATGTGTCTGTCACTACCAGATGTTGGCATTGCGCTTTGTTATTATAAGGTTATTTTGAGACGCAATTGCACGAACGGATCTTGCGTGACATTGTTTTATTAAACCAACGATGATAATGAAATTACAAATGTGGCAGCACTTCACTTCCAATGTGGTACCCCTAGTACATTTGACTATTGATTGGAATATATATATATACATGTACGAAACGTATAATTAAAAAAAATCCCTTAATTTTATTAGCAGTATCAATAAAAACAAAGCTACGTGGCTAAGTAAAACTTTTTAAATTAGAATGTTCCATTCAGTTCGATGGTAACGGAAACCAAGTTTCCGCAGTCCTTCATACCACTTCAATTTTAAAAACCAACCTCGTCTCCAGGGCCTTCTCTTTTTTTTCAAGATGGCGTCTGATGGAGCAGCCGCCATCTTGAAAAAAAAGAGAGAGAAGGCCCTGGGGACAAAATCCGTCTTTTCCGGCATCAATGATAAACATTTCTTGGCTAATGTATTCCCCTTACTGTCAAATCATACTGCAAGTTCCCTAGCTTTAAACTTGTTTTTATTTCAAGGCCGGAAAAGTCGGATTTTCCGGATTTCACGGAAATGTGAATATTTAATATATACTCTTATTATATTACTTCCCTATATTTCTGTAAGTATCTTTTAAAATATTAATATATTAATATATATATATATTAATATTCTAAAATATACTTACAGTAAAATAGGGAAGTAATATAATAAGAGTATATATTAAATATTCACATTTCCGTGAAATCCGGAAAATCCGTCTTTTCCGGCATCAATGATAAACATTTCTTGGCTAATGTATTCCCCTTACTGTCAAATCATACTGCAAGTTCCCTAGCTTTAAACTTGTTTTTATTTCAAGGCCGGAAAAGTCGGATTTTCCGGATTTCACGGAAATGTGAATATTTAATATATACTCTTATTATATTACTTCCCTATATTTCTGTAAGTATCTTTTAAAATATTAATATATTAATATATATATATATATTAATATTCTAAAATATACTTACAGTAAAATAGGGAAGTAATATAATAAGAGTATATATTAAATATTCACATTTCCGTGAAATCCGGAAAATCTATCTTTTCCGGCATCAATGATAAATATTTCTTGGCTAATGTATTCCTTTTACAGTCAAATCATACTGCAAGTTCCCTAGCTTTAAACTTCTTTATTTGAAGGTCGGAAAAGTCGGATTTTTCGGATTTAACGGAAATTGAATACGTTTTTATACTCATAAATGTAATTGAATGACTGAAATAGCTTCAAATATATAACTCTTCAGAGATATAAAGTTTTATTCAAACAAACCAAAAGTATGAAACATCTAGTTCTTAGCGCTACAGATAGGCACAGGGAAAAAAAACAGCTCGGATTTAACGGAAATTGAATACGTTTTTATACTCATAAATGTAATTGAATGACTGAAATAGCTTCAAATATATAACTCTTCAGAGATATAACGTTTTATTCAAACAAACCAAAAGTATGAAACATCTAGTTCTTAGCGCTACAGATAGGCACAGGAAAAAAAAAACAACTCAAACAATTTGAGATAATTACACTACTTTTCTCAGTTTCTCGTTAACAAGTTTGACTGTGAAACGTCTTGATTTATTTATAATGACAAGTTAATTTCAACTTAGCGCTACAGAAAGGCACCGACAAAAACAGTCCAAACAATTTGAGATAATTACACTACTTTTCTCAGTTTCTCGTTAACAAGTTTGACTGTGAAACGCCTTGATTTATTTATCTAATGACAAGTTCATTTCAACTTAGCGCTACAGAAAGGCAATGACAAAAACAGTCCAAACAATTTGAGATAATTACACTATTTTTCTCAGTTCCTCATTAACAGGTTTGACTATGAAACGCCTTCATTTAGTTATAAAAAAAACAAATTCATTTCAACTTAGCGCTACAGAAAGACACCGACAAAAACAGTCCAAACAATTTGAGATAATTACACTATTTTTCTCAGTTCCTCATTAACAGGTTTGACTATGAAACGCCTTCATTTAGTTATAAAAAAAACAAATTCATTTCAACTTAGCGCTACAGAAAGACACCGACAAAAACAGTCAAAACAATTTGAGATAATTACACTACTTTTCTCAGTTCCTCGTTAACAAGTTTTTTTTCAAAAATTACGAACAAGAAAATTATGACTTGTTGAAATGGTAAAGCTATTGTTAGCGTAAAGAAGCCTCTTGATTACAGTAACACTTGTATTGGTTTGCGTTGATGTCGGGTTCAATGGTAAATGGGAACGGTGTCAAGTTTTCGCGCACTGTGGCGACCACAAGGTCATCAGTGAAACACCTATGCCCCACTCTGTCAGATTTATTCCTTATAATTTCACAAGTTTTCATCCACGATATATAAACAGTAGAATTGTTGTAGTTTTCTACAACCAGCAATCGACGGAGAAGAATGCTCCAAGCGACGAAACCGTGTCGACAGCTCAACAGTGAAGCGATCAAAAGCGCTGCACTCTGTTACTTGACTCCCGTAATAAGTGGAAGATGTAGTATTATCAGCGCCAAATGCGTTTGCAATGTGAAAGACAAAGTCTTGCCAAAGGCGTGGAGCTCAATATGCAAGAAACGTGATGCTTGTGACAGTGCGATTTCAGGTTAGTATCCGTTCAAGGACTGAAGTTACAGAACGAGATTATCAGTAGGAAATGTTCAATTCTTGACGCACAATATTCTACTTTTTTTAAGGTATACCGAACGTGGCCTTTTTCTTCAGCGCAATTTCCACGCAGGAGAAAAAGAAAGCAACTATGTACGAAGAAAGCGACGATCAAAGTGATCAAGTTACTGACGAAGAACTCGACTCAAGTCAGGTGCCAAGTTCCACGACACAACAATGGCTGGATGGAAACTTAACAAGCGTGAACAAATCCCTCTGCCCTGCAATTTCATATTGGGTCGCCTTAACGACGCCTAACGGTGCCCCCGCCAGTCCAATTTCGGTCCACAGAGCATTGCTGAATTGTGGAGTAGAGGTCACCGCAAATCAGGTAAAGCATTTTGACTATTTATATACGAGTGCACTTCAAAGGGCGTTGTTATATTGCAGAGAGGATGAAAAGAAAATTATTTGATTAAATAATCGGGAAAGCATTTTTTTCATTTTTGCTGCTTAATTAAGCTATAAGTTGCAGTTATTCCGTGAGAACCATCATGATGGTCATGAATTTGATGCTAGGGAATTGAAGTGGTGCTTCTCTAGTCAACGCTTACGCGGAAAACTAATATATTGTTCCCTTTATTTTTGCTTTTCAGGTTCAATTCCAAGAAGGAAAGGAATCTCCCGCTATCAAAGAAGTTTATAAAATTTTCAAAGATCACAAAAATAAACACATGCAGGACCTCGTACTATCATCCTATCGACATTTCTACGAGCAAGAAGCCAGGAAAGTTATCGGAGAAGATGTTGTAAATACACAAGACTTGGAAGACTGGGGAAAAGAAAATGTAGTGCGAGTTACCATCATTAACCCGAAGTTTCAATCGTCTTTGGCCAGTGCGATAGAACGACTTGTAGAAGCAAAGCTACAAATTGACAGGTTCGGATTCACGGAGTCCAGGATCGCAACGCAACCATCGAGTCGTCTGGCGCAAAATGAAGAAAAGAGGTTCTCAGACAAGCTAACAATCCTCGTAAATGACATTTCCATTGCAATGGAAAAGCTGAACTATGCCACTTATAGGGGAAAGGTCTACAGAAAGGAGAGCAGGGCAAGGTATGCATTCTCGTACAAATGTGAGGCCCGGGCATTTGTGAACACCCTCGCCACCAATGAATTTTTCAAGCCTAGACTCATTCGAGAAATGAGAAAAGTCATCGAGCTCATAGCCGACCCATACTGCGAATTGTTTAGGCCACTAGTCATTGACTACGACCTAATCGAAGTCAACCAGGGCATTTTCTGGTCGCTCAAAAACAGGTCCTTCGTGAAAGATGTCATCCAAGAAGAGCAAGTTGGACAAATATCTCCAAGAGCGTTTTGCCCCTACGACGCGACCCAAGAACCAGATCCAAAATACTTTCGCCAAATCCTTGAAAACAGCTTACGTCCAGAGGACCAGTCAAGCTTCTGCGAAGATTTCTTAAAGTTGCTTAATTACAACAAGAAGAAACACAAAGATAAAGTGCCATGTTTAGTCGGAGATGCCAACAGTGGCAAAACAAGTCTGTTTTTTTCCTATCCTGGGCCTTATACACCACGGCAACGTGGCCACGGTGACAAAACAACGGGCATTCAACAAGTCAATGATCACTCCATTCACCGAAGTGATATTCATAGATGAGGCTACAGAGGCTACGCTTGACATCGACGACTGGAAAAACGTTGACGCAAGGAGGTTATTCGGCGCACGACGTTAAATACCAGAGTGCAAAATCGTTCATCAACCGGTGCCCCATGGTCATCACAAGCCAACAGAAGCTCAACTTTGGTCCGTCCGACCAGCCTGCAATGGACAGACGGTTGACCACATACGAGTTTAGAAGCCTGCCGAACCCACAAAGGAATGCGGCCACGTGGTTAAAGAAAGCACCCAATGGATTGTGTGATCTGGGCCGCAGAAAAAGCCAAGGCGTTTAGCGACGAGGAAAACGAAAGCGACGAAGAGCAGTCGTTTGTCGAAGATGGCATTTTGCAGGAAAAAGACAAGGAAGAGCTTCGGGCACTGTGCCTCGACCAAGTACTGGACAAGGCGAACGATTTCCCAACTGCCAGAGAAGACGAATCTTCACAGGATGTTACACAAGTCACTGACGACGACTCGGATAGTAACCACTCGGGTAATATCACCGAGGTGTTAGAAGACAATCTCAAACAGGTTCACCCAGGAAGCCTTCGACACAGGCAGATAAGCCACTTGCTTCAAACAGAGAAGCAAACCAACACAGAAAAGACCAGTTTCACCAGGAGCAGCGCGAAAATCGAGTAGTCCGGTTAAAGGAAAGAGGTGTGTCCAGTCAGAACGCTGAGCTTCTTCTCCCGGATCCCGACCAACCGACGCCATCCCCAATAGTGAGAGATCTTACGAGGCATGCAAACGCCCAGATGGCAGTGGAGCAAGATGCGCGGCGCGAAGCTGCTCGGAAAGCATTCGACGGCACTTGGCTAAGGGCCACAGAAGCAGAACTCAAGGAATGCTGCGATAGATATCAAGCCACTCGCGACTCTTCTGTCCGCACGAATATGAAGGCATGGATGGAGGTTCTTTGCAATAAGTTGCAGGACCACCACCAGTCGCTGGGTACTTTTGACACCGCTGAGGCTATAGCTGAACGAAAAGCAGGTCTGCACGGCACTCGGCCTCCTAAGAAAAAAGGACCATCACCTGGTCACAAGTGTCGCAGAACGACTGCCGGTGTCATCTGATCTGAGAATGGACGAGAGTGTACAACAGCACGATGGAGGAAACGAGAGCGAAGATGAAGAACGCCTTTACATTACTCCCGTTCCACCTAGGAAAAGGTTGTCGGCAGACGTCGTGTCTACAGGAGTGAGTGACTGCGCAATATCAGAGAGTGCAGAGACCGAGAAAGTCCAAGAGTTCCCTGGAAGAGACGAGAGCGGGGATGAAGAGCGCCTTTTCATCACTCAAGTTTCGAGGAAAAGAGGAAGACCTTTGCATGAGAGCGACGACTACTCACTCTCAAACGCACTACCTCGCGCTAGTGCAACCAGAAAACGCAAGGACCTCTCTAGAAGCCAACAAGGAGCCAGAAGACAGAAAAACACCATCAATAAGTATTTTGCTAGTCAAACGTGAATGGACTTTCACGATTAGGACTTTGTTGATTAAAAAGCATCGGTATTCTAAGTGTGTTGTAAGTAGAATTTAATCGCGTTGGACGAGTGCAGATTGATAGATGATAAAGCGTCGTTGAAACCAAGTCATTTTTTTGCAAGACAAATCAGCGTGGAACTTAGTCAATGAAATTTAATGTATTTAAGTGAATTAAATTAGTAAGCCTCATTCTGGTTTGCCAAAGTGTTTTTCAAGTCAAAAACAAAAACCGTTCAAGTTTAACAATAATAAATCTAGATAGATAGATACACGATAAGCTGTTCAATGAAGTTTATAATGTTCACAGCAATAAGAGTCTCCATTAAATGGTCCCTTGTACAGTGTGATCTTGTTTTTTAGTCTTGCTAAACCAATGGCATTTTGAGTGCAGCCCTTTTCTTTAGAGATTCCGCCGTTCTTCCGTCTTGAAATCGATAATCGACATCTCTCAGAATAGCCGTCCACTGCCCATATCCGTACCTATCTATCCCTTTTTTTAGAACATCGTCCTCGTCCGACGTGAATTTCCATGTGCGACGACTGAGCTTTCTCTGAATGCGCATGGGCTCAGTGGGAGGAAACGTCCTTTTTTGGAGGGGGTGATGGGGCTTGTCTTTACTACGGTTTCAACTGGCCGGTGCCAAGCCGGACGTTGATGGACCACCGAACCTCGCGTGTACGTCCTCGTCCACCTGTGAACCCTTGCTACCTTGAAGCTTTTGTAGGCACTCGTGACCCCTGACGGCAACTTCGCGCGATCTTTGCTTCTGATAGTGAACTTTCGCAACGGCAGAGCTGTGTTTTTGGTCTTCTGACAAGATCTCCTGCTCTTTGCTAGTGAGCTGATTGAGGCTTTGCGTCTCGACAATTTGACGATAGCGTGTGGGATGAATGTATTTTCCAATTGCATCGAAAACCAATTTGCTCATGATGTCGCCCAACTTACTGTGTTGGCCTCCATTTCTCGTGACCAGAACGAAGTCGCACTGGGGTTTTAGCAATGGTCTGACAAAATCGATGTAGCCATCCAGCACTTGCACGCTCGTCTCGGTCAGAATCAAAGAATCAAATCCATACTTGCCGGCAGTCTTGAACGTTTTCTGATCGATGAATCCCCCGTTTTTCTTCGCTGTGCCAACCATGTCGACGGTCAAATATTGATAAGTCATAGGTCGCGACCCCTTGACCTTGATGAACAAATACATCGCTACAAATTTCGTGGCAAACGTTACGTCCGAGGAGTTGACTTGACCTGGACTGGTTTTGCACATCTTCACCGTGTTTTCGTAGCGGGGCAAGTGAAAAAG
Source organism: Desmophyllum pertusum (assembly GCA_029204205.1). Taxonomy (NCBI): domain Eukaryota; kingdom Metazoa; phylum Cnidaria; class Anthozoa; order Scleractinia; family Caryophylliidae; genus Desmophyllum; species Desmophyllum pertusum. The sequence continues at coordinate 143,918 of MU826401.1, forward strand.
TCACGACTTCTAATAATTCATCCATTGTTGCCCAGTGCCCTCTAGCTTCGAGAGTTTCAATGTCTAGATCTTGTGTCCACTGCAATCTCATCATCTTTGCCACTGTCTTTCGCGCTCTTTTGAGCGTACAATTCTGTCGCAGATAGGTTTCGAAGAACTGCGTCTGATGCGCCATTGATTTTTCTGAAGTCGATCAGTTCAGAAATGGCATCTATGTAACCCAGTCGGCCCCCATGTCCGAGCTTGCATTCGTCTTGCAAGTAGTCGATATATTTGAACAACAGATTCGGAGAACATAGGCTAAAATCCATAACTTCAAAAGTCAACTCCTCTTCGTCTTCGCAACAAAATTTAAGAAATTTAAAGCATCTTCTCGCCATTTGTTCAGCTGTGCGATCTTTCTTGCAACCACCTCCACTTCCAGTCAACCATTTCGTGAATGTTTCTCCAATTTGGCCTGAGACTGAAAACGAAGGAAATACCCTGGCATTCGTGGTCATTTGTGGTAGTCACTGGTAAGGTTTTTGAGACATGAATGGAATCTGTTTAGTCCTTTCAGGTCGGGTTTTTCATCAAAATGAAAGAACCAACTGTGCTTGGTATTCACATGTTTTCTGCAGCCGCGTTGACTTTCAAATCCGTCATGGTCCGCACAGTTGTATTGGACAATGATACAGGCTGTCTGTTTCGTCTTTTTCCAGGTGAAGTCGTTTTGGTTTTGGCGATGCACCATCAATATTCGACCAGACAACTTTGCTCCTTTTGCTCATTTTCAAGTCGAGCATCGTCCGAGCAACGCACACATTTGTTCCACTTAACAAAAACCGAACAAAAACTCAGAAAAAATTGCAAACAATAAAGCTATTGTACAGGTTCGAACTTGCCACAACTTGTCTCTGCTTGCCCACTGTTATGGCTATTATGCAAATTTAGAATTGTGAGATACCACCAATGTGTGATTGTTTCAAGGCTTGCCCAAACTGGCCTAGCTCTTTAGAAGGGTTCTTTAAATATGCTTTTAAAATCTGTTTTTTGTTTTCAATTGTAGCAGCAATACTTGACCAAATCCATGCCTACTGAAAAGCTAGTAACAAGAAAGAAACATCCTATACACGAAAAGTTATAGTTTAAAACTATATATTTATAACAGGCAGTTTCGCTGATTGAAAAAATAAAAAGGAACAGAAAATAGTGAATCGGAACCGTTTCACACGACTAGGAACCATTTCGCGTAAAATAGGAAACCATTCCACGTAAAATAGGAACCATTTCATGTAAATAGGAAACCATTTCACGTGAATAGGAACAAGCAATTAGGAACAAAACGTTCCGCGCGACAACAAAACGGAACATATATTCTCAAAGGGAACACATCAATAGGAACAATTGTTCCTCAAAGTGATAAAAAAGGAACAGGCTGTTAAAAACAGGAACAGCATGGATAGGAACAAATGTTCCTTGGATAATGTGTGAAAAGGAACAGAAAATGTTGAATAGGAACAATTCACGTGAATAGGAACAAGTAATTGGGAACACACGTTCCGCTCACCAGCATAAAGGAACATTTACTCTAAAAGGGAACACATCAAAAGGAACAATTGTTCCTCAAATGAATAAAAAAGGAACCTAATGTCAAAAACGGAACAATTAATGTTAGGAACACTTGTTCCTAAATAACCTATTTAGGAACAATATGTTCCATTCACGGGCGAAAATTCGGAACAAAAGGTTCTCTTTTAGCTCCAGGTGAACAGTTTGTTCTTATTTGACACATAAATGCGTTCCACTTTACACTAAAGGAACAACACCAATTAGGAACGATTGTTCCACTTTTTTTCAAAGGGGAACGTTCCCAAATCGAATATCGGAACAGCCAAAACAAAACTAAAAATCTGTCAAAAAGTCACCTAGATAATAAATAAACACATGAAAAAGCGTCTGATGAATCTTTATATGGTCAACATGCAACAGCAAAAATTTGATTCGACTAATCACCGTTGATCATCGGAAAATGTGCAAGTAAAAAATTTTGGGAAACGTATAAGACAGGCAGGCACGCAACGCTTCTTATATATTTCACGTCGCCTTTGTTAAGTAGCCTCCTACGCAGACATTCTTTGGGCTCGTCACGCAATCAGCACAAAGAGCGTCTGCGTAGGAGGCTATTGTTAAGTGCATGTAATTAAAAATGCGTTGTTTGAATCAGATTTTATTTATGAGTAGTCGAATATTAGAAAGAAATCGAAAGAAACATTAAAATAATAATTTACAAAGGTAGAAAAACAACATAGAGCTGAGGTAATAATAAACCAAACAGAAGAGGCGAAATTTTTCAAGATTTACCCGTGAGGTAGCTCCTAGAATTGGCATGTTCGATTCAAGTTGTTTTGCTCGGCTACTTAATATTTCACTCCTACATGCATGACTACAGCAGGCCTACTTGTGATTAAGGTACTTAAATTATTTTCAAGGCGATATGTATAACTTCTCTCTGAAATCCCATAGCACTTGCCTACAGAAAAACCTGTGAGGACAACTTAATTTCGCTGCTCGGAAGAAGTATAACACATAGCAATAAAAGTTGCTACAACAATCACGATAACAGAACACATTACTAAAAACACCTCTCTGCATTTCCCATTTCGCTTTCCGTCCCCATGTACTCATTTCCAACGCGTTGTAAACTATTCCACCTTTGACATTTTCGTACGGGAAGGGGATGGTCGGAAACCTTGCAGCCCAAGAAATCACACAATGGTTTCCATCCTTCTTTTACGCTATACACCAACAGCTTGTCAGCGGGAACTGTGGACTTTACACGCTGGTTGTGGATACGATATCGCTTTCTGTAAAGATAGGTGGACTTTGGATTAAGAGAGCCAAACATAACATTAATGCCAGCAGTCAATGACATAATACATCTTTCTTGCTGTTGGCGATAATAAGGACATCTTGTGATATCTTTGGGCATTTACTGTTTTCTTTCGTGATCCCTAGCACTTTTTTACCCATGAATCTTCTTCTCTTACGCTCAGAATCACTTTACAGTCAGGAAAAGCTTCCAGTATTTCCTCGAAGAAGAAATTCCCAGGTATATCTGCAACTGCATCAGCATTCTGGTAAACTCGCTTCACATCTGGCTTGGTGCCATTTTGGAAAACATCGACCCAGTGATCGAGAGAGTCAAAGATTTGCTCTTCATAGTCAAACACCGTAAATCCAAGATGGCGCAAAGCTTTTGGAGAGTGATTTTGTTCCAGTTTTCCCCATTCCTGCACAAATGACCTTCATGACTAGTGACTTTTAAAAATACGAAAAGGTATCTCAATGTTTACAGTAAGACTATCCAAGGTCATTTGAATAGTACCAAGAGAATATTCTCTTGATAGTACTTTATACAAAGCGAGTTAAAAATGCATGAACACTTTGATTTCATTTTGACATGTCAATTGTGTATCCACCAATCAGATGCGAGATGGACACAAATACCAAGAAAGCAGACCTCGATCACTCACGAAACCATACTTTGCTTTAAATCCTTTCAAAGAATTGGCTGTTACCCTGTAGCTTTTTAATACTAGTGCAACCTTTCTTATCTGTGAAAGCAAAGTTGAAATTTGAGCGATTTTCAACAAACTGGTGGTTCCGTGACTAATCGAGACAGACCGTCTACTATTTGCTTTCCTTGCCGTGACAGTTGTGGGCCCAAACCTCGTTCCCAGGGTCTCTCATCTTCTCGCTCCAGGGGGCGGGAAGATGAGAGACCCTGGGAACGAGGTTGTTGTGGGCCATCGTACCATTAGCCTGCGTTGCAGCCGGACATGTCAAAATCCTCGGATACACAATTGAAATGTCAAAAATGAAATCAAAGCGTTCACGCTTGTTTAACTCGCTCTGTCATAAGTCTCGTAGTATAATCTTTATTTTGAGAGGGTAGCACGTAATAAACTTGTGGCCCTATAATAAAAATAGGCCCGCGAGGCGTGCTCATGGCTACTGCATTTTTTACTCAGAGAATGCGCATACATGTAGCCCATGAGCCAATTAAACGAAATGGGTTAGGGACTCTCACGATTTCAATCAGTAAGTTTATATTTTTCTCTACCCAGCAGTCATGAATCCACATCATCCCTTTATAACATGTATACTAGACATACTAGATATAAACATTTCCACGCCAATGGCTTTCGTTAACTCTCACCAGACCTCTCAATTGATAATATAGGTCAAGACTTCGTTCTCCGAGTTGCCGCCGTTGAGGATAGTGCAGCAACTTTGTTGGTTTTTTGTTATTTTTTTCTTTGGTGTATTGCATTTGATAACCCTAGCCCTAAGGCAACATCTCTTGCTTTGGCTAACCACACTAAAATAATCAGGCCCGTAGGGCGAGGGATGCGACAGGTGCGTCCGTGGACCGATGGCTGAAATAAAGTGAATGAAAAGCTCTAATTCGCTAACTGGTGTAGTCTGGAAATGAAGCCTGAATCAACGAAGATAACATCGAAGGTCCGCCATTTGTAGATTTGCTGGGTGACATATTAAATTTTGGACCAGATCTTGAGATTCTATAAGCTGAATTTAACGTTAACGATAAATTCGACCTAAAACCCTCATAACGGAATTTTAATCCCCAGGCTCTATCAAAATGAGAGAAGACTGGGTACCCCAATAATGAACTGCAAAAGGGCTCAGCATGTGTGTCAATATTGGATAAAATGGACCGAACCAGAGGTCACAGAAGAGCGAAATAGAAAGGCCGCAGCAAAATCCTGTCAATCGATAGATACATTTGTCCGTAAATTGTAAATTACATGTCACATAAAGTTTCTTGCAATTGTTTGTCATTAATCCATTTTGAATTTAAAAAGTGCAAGAAATTTTTATGTTTATACGTTTGCTTTTTGCTGCCTGGTTTCATATCAAAACGCACGAAATGCGAAATACAGTCGAAACCTCTCCACAACGGCCACCTTGGGGACAGAGGTAAGTGGCCGTTGTAGAGAGGTGGCCGTTATGGGGAGGTAGGGGTGTAATATGACACCATTTGTTTTTTTTGGGGGGGACAACATTTTTATTTAAAAATGCTTATTATAGCATATGAATACGTAACACAATCAAAATGTATCAATAAAACAGAAACCAAAATGATGTTCAGAACAGGAATGTTAACAAAACAAAGCTAGTAAGGTACAGTGAGTACATCAGTTTGTACATCGTTTACTTTCTCTTCGTGAAATTAAGTTGTCAAGGGTTGTTTGCTTGAGTGAGTGCTGCGAGGTTCTATTTTAATGTGACTTGGCTGTGCCACAAGGCATTTTTTTTTTCAATTTCGCAATGCAATTTAAACACAGAGCCTTATCAGCTGTACTCGATTTACGACTGAAATAAAAATACAGTACTGTAAAAAGCGTAAAAAAAATGGAAAATAGAAAAAAATGGGGGCCTTGTACTTTCTAGTATTGTGTGATTCTTCCATCAGTGGCTAAACACGTGCCGCAATATAAGATACTGTATTGCCCGACGATGCGTGGTACAGATGAAGTTGCGTGACCTTTTATTACTGTACGCCAAAAAAGATAGGGTTTTAATGGCCGTTGCCGTTGTGGAGAGGTGGCCGTTGTAGAGAGGTTAAAACAAGAGTGAATGTATGGACTGTCCGCCGGGACAAAAAGAAAGTGGCCGTTGTGGAGAGGTGGCCGTTAGTAGAGGTTCGACTGTATCAAAAATTTCCCGGCGGTACCCCCTACAAACTCGGGAGGCACTCGAAAGTTAGTACGCGCAAGGAAAAGGAGACATCTGCACGCAGGCTATCCCCTCCCCTTTCGCATTTATTACGGACAGTTTTGTTTTGTCCCGACGAAAAGCTCATATATTTTATCTTACATTACAACGGTCACTTTTCCGCTCTCATACAAAGTTAACCTCGCTTATCTGTGCACTGTATATTGTCATGACATGTTTGACAACTGTCTTGCTCGCTTGTGCTGCGTGGCAGGCGTAACACAAAAAGTTTCACTTCCTTGGTCTTTTACTGCAGTCATTAGACGTTGCTTAATACGGACAATTGTTCGTGTCCGTCTTATCCGGGTTCCACTGTACATACGAGGCGTTTTCAATCACAGTCAAAACAAAGGGATTTGACTTCACGAAACTGAAAAAAAAACCTGCCAAAAAAAACCCTGCAAACTGTCAAAGCTATTTGCCTTTATCTCTGTAATTGTGTAATAACCCGACCAATTACACGCCGCGAAATTATTGACATATTATAAATAGACGACGAATTATTACACAAGAATCCATCAAAGAACAGTTCTCATCTTGACTCTGCTCATATCCTAGCTAACTGAAACTGGGTAATTACAGTACACTGCACGATTCACGTCAGTTAACGTAACAAATTTATTAGGTCACTTTTAGCAACACTCTGCTCTCGTAAACTAGCTCGCCGACTTCTCAGTTGCGGACAACAAACTCTGTTCAGTTTATTTTACCTTCATGTCATTTTGATCAGTACATCTAACAAGACTTAAAACCCAAGCTAATTTGAATACAATCACCCACTGTTTTCTTAAAACAACGGAAACTGTGCTCAAATGAGATGATCTTATCTTTCGTCTACAAACCAAGCAGATATAAAGTTCGTCTTTAATTTTAGAAGATATTTTCATATTAAAATCATTCCTCGTTTCGAAAAAAAATTTAACACACTTAACAATAGTAGATCTAAAATCCATTTTCTAATATCATTTTGTCACGATGTCTAAACGTCAGACTCCCGAAAGCGCGGTGAATTAATTTTCTGCAATCCAGCACGCGGCTTTGATCTTTGTCACAACAGCATTCGCAGCATTCATGCTGACATAACAAAATTCTCAAATCACTCATCACTCATACTCTTCTGATTGTCGTCATACTGTAATATCTTTGTTTACACAGCAGCATTCGCGCTGACATAACAGAATCTAAAAATAATTATATAATTCACTGTGTAAAACTCGCGCGCCGTGATTGGTTTAGAACTGTTATCTATTAGAGTACAGACGCGCACGAATGACGTCACGAAGCGGGAAAACGCGCGGGCGCCCTGCCTGCTCCAACAAATCCTTCGCTCAAAACAGAGAAATATTTTCGTCAAAACTGGAAATATTTCCGTAGGAAATTCAATGTTGTTCAATTGATACGAATTTTAAATCGGCTGTTCAAGCTTGGCTAGAACTTGGAGGAAAATATGATGGTCCTTTAGCTCATAATTTGTGAACAGAATCCGATAAATTTAGCGGGATTAAGCTTATCGTTCGCCGTTTATAAGCGACTTGCAACGGGATTTTGGACTGGAATAATTCAGATTGTTTTTCCTCATATCAGGACGGAATAGAGGTTAGTCTCTAAAATATTTGCTTTTCGAAACATTTGCTGAGTTGAGCTGTAGTTTATTTTAAGCCGTTTTAGTTTTCACAAAGTTTTATTTGAGTGCATGAAAAACACTGTGGCCTAAACTCGATGTTTGTTGACATAATTTTTATCGGCTTATTTAGCGTACATTTCAAGTGAAAATCCGAAGCGAATATCTCCAAAATTATATAAAACAAATAGATCCCATGTTGCCGTGGGTCTGTTCAGTAATAGATCACAGAAGACGTCAAAATGTGGTAAGAACATCAGTGACCAACTCGCCGCAGCGGCTCGTTGGCCACTTTTTGTTCTTACCACATTTTGACGTCATCTGTGATCTATTACTGAACAGATGCACGGCAACACACTTAACTTTCTTAAATCCACGCTCTGAACGATTGAAATAGTAGTACATCCACGATATAACAATTATTTAGTAAAACATCAATGCTCTACTCTTGTACATGTAAACAACCGTCTCGTATAAAGTTTCACTTATCCCAATTAAAAATAAATCAAAAAACTCTGACATTCATCACTAGAAGATAAATAAACATCACGTCACGACACATTCGAAGGTTCAGTTTATAGTAAGCTTCCTAGTGCATGCTAAAATTGCACAATCTAAATGGCCAGTAACCTAGAAAAGCTAACTACGTTGATCACTGACAGATTAAAGACGATCATACACAACCTTTTAGTTCATGCACTAAGCAATACTCTCAATTAGTAAATAAGCTTGTCAACTTCTTCTAAACGGTTCATTCCTAATACGCAAAGTTTAAATAAAATATGCTCGTACAAAGTTCTCCTTAAATTGGTGTAAATATTCAAACTATTTAAAAACAAATAACACTAATCAATTAAAACATTATTACAAAGTCTTCGTTAATTGGATATAGTTAGAAAAAAAAACAATCTGTGACCGAAACGTTAACAGTAGTCTCGTTTCTTCTTTATTTTTTCAGTCCATTTCTCCACACAACATTCCTTATGTAAAACCATGCGTCTGTTCCGGTATACAAAAGCAACACCCAGGCGTTAAACCACTGACGATCGTCTATTATCGCCTTCAATGCCAAGACTAGACCACTTGCTTTTCCCCGTAGTTTACAAATTCGCCGCATGCTGTGATATCCAACACATATATCTCGATCATAATGACTTGCGGTAATCGATTAATGAATGAGGTAGTAATACTTCGGAAGTGTTTGTTTACCCTGCTCAAAACGTTAAAGTTGTCCACGATGTTTCTGGGGTTCCCTGTTATGAAAAATCAACAATCATTTCAAGAATTTCATTTGGAAGGACCTCCATGGAAGGAGCCTCGTAATTGCTACCAGTATCATCCATCTCATGTCCAACTGAATTCATATCTTCAATTATATGTGACTCCTCATCTCATTATGTGCAGCTGAATTCACACTAAAAACAACAATCGACAAGTAACAATATTTTCTTTACAAAAAATAGGTTTTTTCGAATGGAGCGGAGATTAGTTCATCTTCTGTCATCTGTTCGTTATTGATAAGATAGCTACGAGATTGTTAATTGATGTCGTTGGTGATAAAATGGTTTCAATTTTTACGTAAACAAATCTCTTTGTCCTTGGTGGAAAGATAAACTGCACATGTCCAAGATTGGCAAAAGTGTATCTTTCCATCAACAATAAAGAGATGACACAGCCTTTTAGTTGCAGTAAAAATTGAAACCACTAATACTTGAGATACCGTTTCAATCACGTCACCTCTCTTCGTCAATAAAAAACAGATGAAAGAAACGTAAAATTGAACCCTGCCATTTGAATAATATTGGGGAGAAGTCACACAATACAACACTCACATTCATAACAACTACTCATTCTAGAAACACAATTTTCAATCACGGGACGAACACCTTTTTACGTCTAAAATTTATCTTTCCATAAAAAAAAAGGAGATGACACAGACTTTTACTAAAATAACACTTGAAACAACTAATTGTCACAATACCTATTTACGATTACGTCAATTTTAAAACCTGCCTTTATATGATGACAAAACCCTTGACGGTCTTTTACTTGAAAGAACAATTTAAATTAATTATTTCAATCACGTAAGCGTACAAACTTTTACATGTACAATTTATATTGCCATCAACAACCAAAGAGATTATATCGTCTTTTATTTGGCGTAATTTGCAAAGTGTTTGATGACACAGCACCATTCGCGCTGACATAACAAAATTATATCATTACTCACTCTATACAAATTGTTATTTGAAAAACTTGGATGATAAACTTTCAACACCACGCTCTGCAAGTTTTCCACGGTTGAAAAGGTACTACATCAAAAAATCACAACTATTTCGTAAAACATCAATACTCTACTCTTGTACATGTAAGCAACTTCTCGTGTAAAGCTTCACCTATACCTAATAACACTTACAAAGAAGTCAGCACTAACTACGTTGATGACTAGAAGATAAATGAAACATCAGATCAATACGACTAACATTCGCAGGATTATAGTAAGCTTTCAGTGCATGACAAAATTGAACCATCTAAATGGACAGTAACCTAGAAAAGCTAACTACGTTTATGCAGTGACAGATTAACGACCATCATACACAACCTTTTAGCTTATGAACTAAGAAATACTCAGAATTGATAATAAGCTTGTCAACTTATTCTCGTCGGTTAATTACTATATATGCAAAGTTTAACTGATAAAATATGCTCGTACCCTAGACGACAAAACACACTGACGGGTGAAATTTGGTTCACAAGTTAGATTTAAGAGTGCAACGTGATCTGTATTATTCAATAGAGTTAAAATATATGTCATTGAGTCATGTGTGCTGATATTTTGTCATTCCGGGCTGTTTAAGAACTTTTTTGGGCGAGATGAAAAATTCGGCCTTCCTCCCGGCGGGACCACCCTACAAACCCTACAACTCGGGAGGAACTCGAAGTTAGTACACGCAATACCGCTCAATACGAACAACCGCTTATTACGGACAGTTTTGTTTGTGCCGACGAAAAGCTCATATATTTGATCTTATACATTAGCCCTAAATACGGACAACGGACACTTTTCCGCTCTCAGTGATACAAAGTTTAACCTCGCTTGATCTGTGCACTGTAATATTTTCATTTGTCATGACATGTTTGACTAACTGTCTTCCGGTGTTTGACCCTTGTACTGACCTAAACGTTCTCTGCTCACTGTGCTAAACAAAGTAGACTAAGTGACAGGCGTAGAACAAAAGTTTCACTTCCTCGGCCTTTTATTGCGGTCATTAAACTTTGCTTAATACGGAGGAGTTTCAATCAACAGTCAAAACAAAGCGTTTGACGTCAAGAAAGTAAGAAACTTGAGAAACAGAAAAAAACCATGGCAAACTGTCAAAGTTATTTGCCTTTATCTCTGTAAATTGTGTAATAACCCAACCAATTACACGACGCAAAATTATTGACATAGACAACGAATTTATTACACAAGATCATCAAAGAACAGTCTCATCTTGCTTCCTACTATAATGTACGAAAAAAGATGCATTGGTGGTAAAAGAAAATATAGATTTTCCCCACTATACACTTATACAGATTAGAACTTGCTCCGTCGTTTCACCCTCACATGGCAGAAAATAGTCACAGAAGCTCACAGAACGCCATTTGGACTGTACAACTTATCATAAAGACGCAACTTAATGACTTACATCCTTTACAAAGAAACCGCAATTCTGTTATCTTATGTCAACACATAGTCTAACGTCACTGTTGTTTTTCAACCAAGATCAACATTCCTGTTCTTATCTTTCCTCACACATGCACAAATGCACACAGCAAAACGCTCGACACTACGTACAAGTGACTCCACCATGTAGTGATTCTGTTTGAATCACTCATAAGAACAGTTGCATCAACAGTCTTCAACTGAACTGAAGCTATGACGATCACCTCAATTCAAAGCGGCTGGAAAGGTAATTACATTTCACAGAATGCTAACTAAAACTACTAGTAGATCGAACTTTATGTGTAGACTTTCGTACACCACTACAATAGGGTGTCTAAGGATATTTTTTCCTTGACGAAAATAAGTACAGCAAACACAAGCGATTTTGTTTTACTCCGGTTTTTGCGTCGTGACTCACCGCTCAGTTTGAACAGAGGGGAAAAAAGGAAACCAACTTCGTTACAAAGTTCAATAATTTGCCTCAAACGTGACCAGTGCTCATATAATCATAAAAGATACAAGTAATCAACCTAAAAATAGAACAATACAATAGTTTGGACACAACAATCAATGAAGCGAAAATCCCTTTCTTTAACAATTGAGAAGTCATCAACCTAAAAATAGAACAATACAATACATTTCAGAAATTCAAAGAATTTTTACAAAAAGTCTTACGAACAAAAAAGTCTTACGAAGGAATGTTACAAGAATGCTTCGACGACGACAATAATGGCCACTTGCGCAAGCGCAGTAGCCATAAAAACTCTAAAAACTAATGATATTTAAAATACTAATTTACAATACTGAATTAATAAGAAATTTACAATAAAAATGCTTAAAATAGGTCTTTAGACGGTAAAACACCGCGACTACAGTTCAAAGATCGCTTCCTTGGCCCAGATACTCCGAACACAGATCGCATAGCTGTCCAGAATCTCTTCGGTCCGTCCAAGTTAGAACTCATCGGTGATCCAGACTCAGTTCATCGATTGCTACTAACACGCCCATTAACCACGGTTTCCGGTTTTCTACTAGACTGCAAAACAGTCGTTTTTTCTCTAAATGGCTGGTTGCAAGGCGCAAAGCGCCGAAAGCGTGGATCCTCGCGTCCGAAGCGCGCGAGCCTCAGTCACACGCAACCTCGTTCCCAAAGAGAGACCCTGGGAACGAGGTTGAGTCACACACGCCCAGTTCCACTCTCCGTTTTTCACACTCGCTCCAGACCTTTCGTTCAAAGACCGCGCGCATTTGTTTGACAGACCTACGCAAAAATACGACTGTTTTGCAGTCTAGTTTTCTACGCAGTGATAACCGTTCATGGCAGGTCGGTACATGTTTCTTTTGCGTGGTTCGAGACCGAATTCGTTGTTTTTTCTGGCAACTCCAGTACTCTTTAGTTCTTGTTTCGTCCGGCGGGGCGGTATCTTTGGTTTTACTTGTCCAGGTAGGCTCGACTACAGTTGAAACACTATGTTGATTATCAACTCGGAGTCGATAAAGGTAAATTAACCGCCGTAGCGAATTTTCTGACGTTTCGAGCGTTAGCCCTTCGTCGAGGCAAAGTGGAGGATTGTGGGTTGTGTGTGTGTGTTTATATACCAGAGTATTAATGAAGTTTTGCGACTTTCAGTGTTGCCTTGATGAAGAGAAAGGCCGCAAACATCATGTTTTCAAAAGAATGACCAGGAAGATTAAAATGTTTAGACACAGGTTTAGAGGCATCTCTATCGTTGTTTTTAACGTCTCTCAAATGTTCGCGGAAGTGATCTCCTAGTCTTCTTCCTGTCTCTCCAATGTAAAGCATTTTGCACAGAGTGCAAGTTATGCAGTAGATTACATTAGTGGATGTGCAGTCAAAACGATCGGTGATTTTAATTGGACTACAGTTGTATACATATAATTTTGTTTCTTTGCCACTCTTCGTCGCCGACTGAATTTGCATATATGTAATTCAGATTCAAATTTTTCCTTGCATTAGCGGTTTTAATTGTCAATGATAAAACAGGGTCGGCAACAGCAGTGAGACTGGATTAGTTTTCCCCTTGGTTGGAGAGCTTCAATTTATAGTATCACAATTTTTGGAATTCGTCAAGTTTTAGATATTCCCTATTTTAGAGATTCTGCCTTTTAGAGATTCTCTATTTTAGAGATTCTGCCTTTTAAAGATTCTGCCTTTTAAAGATGCCCTATTTTAGAGATTCTTCCTTTTAGAGATTCCCTATTTTAGAGATTCTACCTTTTAGAGATTCCACCTTTTAGAGATTCCATATTTTAGAGATTCCTCCTTTTAGAGATTCCATATTTTAGAGATTCTTCCTTTTAGAGATTCCCTATTTTAGAGATTCCTCCTTTTAGAGATTCCCTATTTTTAGAGATTCTGCCTTTTAGAGATTCCCTATTTTAGAGATTCCTCCTTTTAGAGATTCCCTATTTTAGAGATTCCTCCTTTTAGAGATTCCCTATTTTAGAGATTCCTCCTTTTTAGAGATTCCGCCTTTTAGAGATTCCCTATTTTAGAGATTCTGCCTTTTAGAGATTCCCTATTTTAGAGATTCCTCCTTTTAGATATTCCCTATTTTAGAGATTCCGCCTTTCCATATTTTAGAGATTCCACCTTTTAGAGGATTTCCGTTCCCGATCCCTGTTTTAGACATAGCCGATGATAAATGGCGATAACATGTCGATAAACTGATTGAAAACAAATGCTACTTTTATTGTATGGGCATTGGGACGATTGATTAACTTCGATCTGTAACCACAAACAGGAAATTGGCATTGAATACGAACTGTTATCACTGGAGTGGCTGTAATAAAGAGGTTAAGTTTACATGAATTTGCACTCTGGGGGCCGAGAATTAGTGTCTGTTGTCCATATAAGAGAGGGTCCGTATTATAGAGGTTTTCTTTATAGAGAATATATGGGCATTTCGCAGGGACTAAGGAAACTGTCCGTAATAGAGCGGTGTCCATATTAGAGAGGTGTAAGAAGGTTCGACTTTATCTGATAAATGAAAGTCGAACTGAACCAAACCACATTTTCATAATTTTGTAGTTTTTCATGTTAATTATTTATCAGAGACTTTGTTTCTCTCTCCTAGCTCTGCAACTTGATATGTGACATACATTTGTATGTACATTATATTTTGTTAATCTTTGTTATTTGCATCTCCAAACCTTTCTATTGAAGCTGTTGTTGGGTGGCTCTGGATCCAGTTCACACCTTAGAAAAAATTAAAAGAGTTCAGTGTAACAACTATAAGCTAAAGTCAATTCAAGAAATTATACAGTCATGTACATTTGTACAGTCTTGAATACAAACTAGATGAATTCAAAATTAATTTGATTGGTTGCACAGCCCACCCCCCCCCCCCCCCCCCCTTGCCCTATACAGCTTTATCAGGTTGTAGGTATATAAAGGGTAGAGATTTCACGAGTTGAAGTATAGAAAAGGGTAGGGAAAACTGTCATTTAGGTGTTTAAAAGGGCCTTTCAAAATATCTCGAACAGACGCACCTAATGGCTGATTCATCCAATATTTTAAGGTGCTACTCAAGCGAAAAGTTTAGTAAAAGTCGTAAAAGGGATGCAGTGTTTTCAACTGTACATGTAGGTATGCAAAGGGATATCGTTTTCTATGAAAGGTATATGAAAGGGTTACCTTTTCTGTCAAAACTGGTATAAACATAATAAAAGGTAAGGGTTTGGACCTCGGGGCAGAGCCACCCCATATAAAACTTTGTTGAGTACTCCCCCCCCCCCCCCCTTTTCTGGGGGACAGCCTTTCTAGACCAGCTTATTCACATCTACAAATTATTGTACCCATTTACGAGTTCCCTTTTAATTATCTCTGTTTCAAAACGAGTCCAAGTGCAAATTAAAGCTTTCAATGATATGAAAGTGAGTTTTACTCACAAGTTCATTCAAATGCACATCGAACTCATTTCATATGAAAGGTTTAATATGCACTTGGACTCGTTTTGAAACAGAGGCAGCAGGCAACTCGGTAATGGCCATTATTATGCATATGTTGTACCTTTCCTTGCCATTCTTGAATGCACTGTATTGCCTTTCATCTGGTAAATAAAGCAATCATAATGATCAGTGGGAGACGCGGTGGCCAAATGGTTAGTGCGCGTTGGACTCCGGACCGAGCGGTCCCTGGGTTCGAAGCGAGGAAGGACAGGCCTGGGTCATTGTGTTGTGTTCTTGGGCAAGGTACTTTACTCTCACATTGCTTCTCTCCATCCAGGGGAGTAGCAAATACTCCTAGTATAAATGCTACAGAAACCGGGATAAGCTCCTGCAATTTGCAGGGCCACTAGGCTCATGAAGACTTTACCTTAGTTTATGATCTACTGACTCATGATACATGTACGTCATGTACACGGTCAAATTTAATCAACAATAAAACTATTAAATAAATATTAAAATTTATTTAATAATTGTTGGGCCTGACACCCATGTACAAATCTTATTCAAGTTATATAATACACTGTCTATGTAGTACTTAGTCTTCCCTTTTAAATGTTGTCAATTAGCAGCTACATGTAGAGCTGTATTATACTCATCTGTAAAATAACACAATTTTTATTCAGTTTGTATTTTGCTTTATTGTCCACTTATCTCCATCAAGCATTTTTCAAGAAAATAAACTTTTAAAAGCGGAATAATAAAGAAAATGAAGAACTGTCGGGAGTCCAAATGGTGATCTTTAAAGTCTGCATTATTAGATTGAGGAGGTGGTTGGATTAAAGGGTTTTTTTAATGTTTGTTTGGGCCAAAAAAAGGTGGCAGGCCGTAATTTAATGAGGTTGGTAAATAATAATATTACTATATTAATAACAATATTATTGTATTGATGAGGTGATCATACATTTTGTATTGGCAGGGTGGCCGTAAGGCAGGGTTCCACTGTACATGTACTTAATATGTAGCTTTTAGCTTTCACCAGAATTACGCTTCTAGCTGAGTGTGGTATAGGATTGTACGGTATATTATTATTTTACATTGTACAAGTACAGTTACCTATAAAAACAGGAATCACAGTACTGCATGTCTGATAGAAAAAGTCTGGGCTGGAACAAGCATCCTGTGGAAAATACATATTACAAAGAGTTTCACCCTTGAGATCCATAAGTTTTGAAATAAATTAATTCTGACCCATAAACCATACACTTCCACACAAGAAGCCCACCCCTTCCAAATCATACAAATATCATAAAACATGTACCCCCTCCCTCCCCCCTCCACCCCCTCCTCCCCTCCGTATGTACAGTACATGTATGTACAGTGTACATGTAAGCTCACAGGTTTGTATGTTACATGTAGATTTTAAATTAGCTCTTAACAATTTCCATGTTATGACATCCAGTCAACTCTCTCGTAATGGACACCTCTATAATTAGATGGACACCTGTGTTGTTCCCTGGCACACCGTTTTTCAGTTCATGTTTACTGTATTCTAAACTCTCTATAAGACCAGACACCTCTCTAAGACGGACAGTTGGTGCCAGTCCCGATGGTGTCCTGTCTTAGTGAGAGTTGACTGTATTTTCAAAACTGAAGTCAGCTTTGAACAAAGAGAAATAAATTATTATTATTGCAAGATAGGGTTAAACTAAATGTTTGGTAACATTCATTATTAATACTTACCTGGGTCTTATTCCCTTTGACGTGAACTGGCAACACTCAAATGTTTCTCTAGCCCTTGATGCTGGTATCCTGTGACTTGGGTTAATTGGACAATGCACTGAATTTGAACTGTCGACCTTTAATTGAGAAAGAAAACAAACAAGTTAGTCTGAGCGGCACTATATACACTTACACAGGTTAATTATTGATATGAGCTACGGTATGGGTATCATGTTCATGTCCCCACGCATTAAGCAGTCTTCTCTGGTTTCGAACGCAATAACTTTTGTCTTCCCTCCCTCCCACGTCTTTGTTAACATTTGAATCTCTCGGATTGGTTTGCAAACCAGCAATATGGTGTACGTCCAAAAATTGTCCAGGGGGTGGGGTGGGGGTACTCAACCCAAGTTTGAGTAGGGTTGTACTGTGCCGCCCAGGCTGTCAAACCCTGACCCGAGGCCTGTTTAAATGACAAAAAATTTGCACTTTCCCCTACCCTGTTTGTGACATTATTTAAGGAAGTAGGTATTTATTTGAGCATTAGATTTCTTTATAAATACAGTGGTCTGTTGTTGACATTGATATCGTTTTTGTCAGACACAAGGTCGGATGGCAAGCCGGCCTGCAGAAAATGTTGGGGAAATAAAGGGCACCCATGTACCCTGTCTATGACAACCTCTTAATTTTTTTTTAAAAACCCATATACCCTGTTTATGAATCCAGGACCCCAAGAATTTTGAAGATACATTACACTGGTCACTGATCATATACCTGCCAACTCACATGCATTATGCGTGTGTCACACGCCTCCGGATCGAAAACATCGATCACACGCATACATGACAATTTCACACGCCTGACTCACAATTCCGGACTACTTGTTCATTAACCATTAACGTGAAAAATTGGATTCAATTCCACCCAAAATAGTCCAATGAACAGCGCTAAATGTCGCGTTTTGAGATAAGTGTGATCTTGGCAAGATGGCGCCAAGATTTTTAGCTTCGCACCGCGACATTCGGCAGCCTTCGGAAATCATCGGAACATCTTCGGGAATCTTCGGCAATGTTCGGAAGTCGTCGGAACATCTTCGGACAATGTTCGGAAGTCGTCGGAAATTTTTCGGAAATTCGGGTAATATGGTACGAAAATCACACGCAGTCGACTTAGAAAAGTTGGCAGGTATATGATCATGCAAAATAAAATAAATAGGTGCATGAGCCAGGGTGAATTTTATGTACTATCTTAAGCTGGAGATCTTCTTTTAACGAATGTTATATTTATTGGACGGGCGTACAGTAAGCTTATGTATCTTTGAATCTTGAAACATGCCACAATCAACAGCAAGTTATACAGTATTTAGGACAAAACAGGAATCAAAGGTAACGCCTGTCCATACCTGTTTTCAATAAATTTTCCTTCTTCCACTTTAATCTAGACAGTGCTTTCCCCATTTCACGTGCACTGCGGCCTCAAAAACGACGACAACTCACTAACACACTTCTCCTTGTCCGCCATTTTGATTTTTGCTCATCTGGAGACTGGTTCGAGTTTAACCATATTTGGCGTCGTCATGTTCCGCTGGGAAGGGCCGAAATATTGTGTTCTAAATGAGTTGTTGTTTAGGAATGTCTTGAAAATCAACGCTTGATTCTAGCGGCAGATCGCGGAATTTGATCAAACATGGGTTGCTGTCAAGCAGGAACATCCTGTTGTTCATTTTAGTTCTTCAATTGGTAGGTTTAGTGAGCTTGGTCTTGCTTTCTTCATGCTGTTTTCGGCCTACTTTGCGATACGATGATAGCTCCATCTGATCTAAATATACAAGCTTATTAAGTTACAGAACTCTTTTAAAATAATAAACATTGATCGCCATCCATCGTAAGCTAATAACTAACTCGTTTTGTGCTTCTATCTGTGTTATAGCTGGTGGTTGTCGAGCGACAAGTTTTTCGATTTTCTTGGGTTTATGTGGGCTCCGATCATCGCGAACTTTATCCATATTGCTTTCCTAATCGTGGGCATCTTCGGAGTTCATCAATACCGTTCACCTTATGTTATAACGGTAGGTACGCTCATATATTTACTAACAGTTAGTTTAGCAGGACTTGTACTGCGAAATTGCACTGTTAACATGATTTCTAGGAGGAAAAAACAGCGTCTTCGAATATTCGAATAGAGCAAAACATCTGTGGTATGATTCTTTCACAACATGATAA
Organism: Desmophyllum pertusum; assembly: GCA_029204205.1. Classification (NCBI taxonomy): domain Eukaryota; kingdom Metazoa; phylum Cnidaria; class Anthozoa; order Scleractinia; family Caryophylliidae; genus Desmophyllum; species Desmophyllum pertusum. The sequence goes on from MU826401.1 coordinate 162,876, forward strand.
ATTTTGGCCACTTGCTGATTAGAATTGAACTCATCAGATTTCTTCTCTAGCCCGTTCTTCTAAAAGTACTAATCGGCATTGGATATAAAATACAAGATGAAAAGAAAAAAAATATTAGGCGTCTAAGCAAGCGAGCTGCGTATAGCCACATTTTCAAAAGAAATTTAAAAAAAAAAATCATTTCCGCCCGTACGCGTAGCGTTTGTATCTTTCATATCCTACAAAGTTCACATCTTGCCAGTTGATTGTCGCTCAAGTTTAAAGTCGAAAGGATTGCGGAATATTGTAGATCCTTGCAATTTCTATTTTAGTGCTCTTCTTGTTGTCAAAAAAATTATGCAAGTTTTGTGTGATTTAAGCTTATTCAAAAAATAACAAATTCATGTTAATCAAATAAAAAGGTTAGCAACATGCTATTGGTCGCTTAATTATTTGTTCCATTGAATCTCTCACAATGTGAAGCCCCACTTTTACAAAAGTTGCTAATTTATGCAATGGTTATGAAATTAATTTTATATTTAGCAGTTACTCATTACTGTTATTTTTAGCTGTTATTTTTTTATTATTTTCTGGTGTGACTGGCATTTCCTTCTAGTGGAATCATGTATATATATTTACAGGCGCTTTCCATTCGACCAAAAATTCCGGTTTGAAGTTCCGGAATGTTAGGACAACCTGAGAGGTACATGTACATACGTACACTGTATACCCAAATTTCTGAAACTTTTTTTTCAGAATTTCAATCTGTAATTTTTGTGGAATGAAATTTAGCACCCCACATTTATGGCAAACTGGTCTATGTTGAAAAGGAGCATTCTGATTGAATCGGTTCCCTGAGCGGTCCAAATTTTGCCAATACAGGATCCACAGTGTTGTCGTATAGTGCAGCAAAGACGTGAAATGTTCACAAAATTTATTATAATCTTTAGAAGCGGAAAAAATATGCTTGTGTCCTCTTAGAACAAATTTTTAGGGTATGAAAATTTGATGGTTTGCCACAAAACTTGGCAAGAAGATTCCCAATCTTGACACAGCAAAAATTAAACTGTGTGAGGAATTTCCAGTTTTTTGAGTTGAGAAAACAAAGAGCTTATCACTCGATTATGAAAGTTACAGTGTGATGCAAATATATAAAGATGGAGGGTATTGCCTCTAAAGCAATATCTATAAATATTTGATAAATATAATTTAATCAACAAAATAATGCTTCAATGACACATGGTGGTTATCAATAAATTTGGAAATGGAAAACTGAGAATGCAACTGCACAGTCACTTTCCAGCACAATAAATACTCTGATTGGCTCAAAACCATTTACCATCATGATAATTCTATGGAACGTGCTTCGTGCTTCTACATGTATTTCATAAAAACAATAGAAAACGTTTTCCCTGTGTTTCCATAGAGTTGTGGTAACACTTGTGAAAAGTTTGGGAGAACTCGAAATTACCGTGGAAACACTCACAGGTCTGCATCTCATGTTTCCACAGCATTTCTCATTCTCCCAAACTTCACTTGTGTTACCATAACTCTATGGAAACACGGAAAACGTTTTCTAAATTTGATATTTATTACAAAATGAAATTTGATCAATTTGTCTGTTGCCAGACCATAGTTTCTTTATACACTGTAAGTTGATATACTTTGATTATTGATTGATTATTTACATGTACAGTACCGGTCAAATGTAAGTTGACAGTCACTCGAAACTCGATCCTCGATTCTCGATTCTCGAAACTAATTTTAATTTTGTTAACTATTCTTTGCTTTCAGTATTCAGTTTGGTGCCTTATTTGGTTTGGCATTAACCTCACTATAATGGCCCTTTACCTGGAGATTGACCGACTTACACATGTAAGGCTTACAGTAGTACAATCATGATGTACATGGCTTTTTAATTTTCTGTTAGTATTACATACTGTACATATAAGTTACTGTACATGTCGAGAATGTATGTGATTAATTGCCACCCCACGATTGTACAGTTTTGCACTGTATGCAATCTCATTCCCAGAGTCCTCGTTACCCTTGTCCAGTGGTGGAGCGGCTAACAAGGACCTCTGGGGGGAAGCGATCCGCCATGACAAAATTCTTGGACTTCCAGCTCTACTGCGCATGTGTTCGACCCCATGTTTCAACTAACGGACGCCAAGATTCTTGGACTTCTGGTCTTACTGCGCAAGTCAGGCGGATCACTCTATCCTGGCAGAGGTCCTTGTTGGCCACTCCACTGCTGGACAAGGGTAACAAGGACTCTGGGAACGAGATTGCAACTGTATATGGTGGTCAGATGGATTCAAAAGATAACTTATTTGCAATTCTTAATAATATTTGCTTTTCGTGCTACTGTAACTTTCTAGCAAGATGATTGGTTAAGTTTGAAAACTGGTCACCAAAGCTGGTGGGCGAAAAATGGCATTGGATGCAAAACTGTGACGGCGACAACTGATGGAACTTCTGCTCCAACCACTGATGGATGTCTTCTTCACTTCACGGTTAGATTTGACTGTTTTAAATACTTATTAACACATTGACTACTAAAGCGGCCATAAACGGCCAAGAAGAGACCACAGACTTGTACCACTTGTGACGTCATCACTGTTCACGCCAGAGGATGTCTTTGATAATCAACGGATAGAGTTGGCAAATGTCTAACAAAGCATGCCTAAACGAGCACGAAACATTAAATTGGACCGGAGATACACACAAAACAACTTGGATTTTTTCCTCCAAAATCACCAAAAAACGCGACCTTCACTACCATTGGCACTCTTTGTCAAAAAAATTCCCTTTTCCCAACGTTTAGGCCTAAAACTTTTTCAACGTGAACAAAGACGACTGAAAGGCCAACAAAACCACAAAATAAAATGAGAGAAAAAGGAGAGCAAGAACGGCAAAAAAAATAAAAGGAAAAGAAAAGCCTAAAGTCAGGTGGGTTTTTCAAACCCCAAAACTATGTCCAAATTTTGATTTCTGCGCATGCCCGAGAAAAATATTGAATTCGTCGCTTCTACGTAAAAGGGGATGTTAGTTGCCGTGTTTTAAACCAAGTTTTAGACAGTTTGACATTAAACTGTTGAGATAATGGCCAGAAATAGGCATCTGGGATGTTAGATTGACGTTTTTTGGAAAAGCCCAGTAGTCAATGGGTTAATATGCCATCCATTAATTATTTAAGGCTAGTGGTATTATCCATGTCATGTGTGACTTTTTACATTAAATACAATTATGTTATTTTGCATGTGGCCTTTATTTAAGTTAAGTGTGCAATTTTTTTGCTTGTTTGTGGTTTATTCTTGAGAAAAATCCCCATGGTTAACGACTCATTTTTCTCTGACAGCATGATCGCTTCTTCTGTACTTGACATCTTTTTGACAACTTTCTGATGGCTTTCGTTTCAACTGGCCAATCAAATTGCAAGAACTATGAGAGGCGGAGATACAATGTCAATCTCCATGTTCACGTTCTGACAAGTGACATCTCCGCCTCTCACAGTTCTTGCAATTTGATTTGCTAGACTGTAAATGGAAGCCATCAGAAAGTTTATAAAAAATATGTCAAAAATTAATCAAAAACTTTGTCGAGACTGGCAACGATGGGGCGCTCATCGTTGTAAGGACTGGCGTATAAAAACAGTAACATCACTCTTTATTTTAACTTTTTAGTATGTGGAATCTGTCCAGGCAGGAGCAGAATGTATACTGGCTGTAAGTCTAAACTGTGTACAAAACATTGTGCGAAATATTATGTACAACCAAACAAAAGTTATGAGTTTTGAATTTGTGCTACAGTATGTACTCATGTCCATGAAGCTGTTTTGATAACAATAAACTTTGTTGGTGTTTAGTTTGTAGGTTTTTGGTTAGGATGTTGGGTGTCAAGGTCTTTCACAGAGGAAGATGATCACTGTAAGTTAATTAATGTATCTGTGTATGTAAAGTACATAATTTGTACAATGTACTGTAGAGTTATATCTGTGTTATGAACCACTTGTATTTCACACAATGCATGTATAAATATTATTTGTTTCAGACGACACATTGCTCTCCTTGTGGTAGCTTTCTTTCTATTTGAATAAGGTGCTTAGATTTTACGCATGCATGCGCTGAAGATCTGTTAGTAGTGCGTTAGTACTAACAGCAGGTACATTGTAGAAATAATTAAATTATGCTTGTTAATAATTAATTGTGATAATTCTCTTGTTTGATGTACAGTTGACTTCATTGGAGGTTTTGATTATAACTCCGCTCACCAACCACCAACAAAATCGTCACGGATGCAAATGCAGCCAATGTAAGTCAACTAGATATAATGTCACTGTATGTAACTATGATTAGTCACTTACTGTAGGGTTAATTAATCTAACAAAAATTTTCACATACAGTTTGTTGTAATAAACATCTTGTTTCAGTTCCGACTTCACAGATTTCTAGTTTCAGGCACCTCTTTAGGTGGGCAACTACATACACATGTACATGTACGTGTACATGTAGAGCTGGTCCTGAGAATGTCCTCCTAAGAGAGACTTCACTGTATGAATATTAGACACAACTTTGTACACATTAAACAATTTGTGTTCTGTATTATGTTGGGAATTTCACCTATTTTGTTTCCCTTTAATTTCTATACATGTAGATCCTCATGAAAATGTTGATGGCTCAAAGCACCGTGAGAAATGTCTTCCACTCCAGGCAAATGAACATCAAAAGAGCTTTTAGTTGTAATTTAATTAAGTTCTTTGATTGTTGAAATCAAGGCAGAGAGCTCTTAATTAGATACAGTACATTGTATATTTCCAGGAAGCTTAAAGGCTCCTACAGTTAGCTTTGAAATCCAGGGTGCGCCACGCGCTAACATGGGTAAGGAGTAAGTTTAGCTGCAGATAAAGCTTGACCTGAGTATAACACATGTACATGTATGCTCAGCTACATGTCATGTTCATGTACATGTAGGTCAAGCTTTCTCTGGCATTGCTTACAATGTACATGCACCTATTGCAGCTTGCAGTCTACACCATTGCAACCAGTACCAACAGAATTGGGAACCAACAATTTTTCTTAAAAAAACTACTAGTAGGAAAACTGTCCAATTTGATTCCTGGCCAGAGCACCTGTTTTTTCCATGCAATTGGTACATGACATGTGTTAATTTGGTTTTTTACTGCTGGCAGAACGCTGCTCTGGAAATAATTTTCCTATTAAGCTTTCAGTAGAATTATTTAACCCTTTCATTCCCAAGAATGCTAAGTTGAAAACTGAGTAAAAACAATCGTAAATTTCATTTTGCAAAATTTTCAAACAACAATAGCACCACATGAAAGTACTACTCAATAGCTTTCATTTGAATGGTCACACACTAGGGTTTCATCCATGGACTTAAAAGTTAGAACCACCTTGTACAGCATAATAAACAGCACCATACAGTGTATGAAAGTACTGCTCAATAGCTTTCATTTGAATGTACATACACTAGCCGTTTCATCCACAAAGGTTTGACTCTGGAAGTGAAAGGGTTAATGTTATTGCTTGGTTAGTACAGAATACCATGTACAGTGTTTCCTAAAAGTGCAAACATATTTATTGTAAACTCTTTCCATGCCTGCAACACGAGACATTTTTAGTAGATTAATTTCTGTCAGGAGTTTTAATTAAAGTTTTAGGAGTGCAGGGCATATGACATGTAATTTGTATGTTAGGCAAGTCAATTTTCTTAAACACTGTAGGAAGTAATAATAATTTTAGAATGTATCACAATTAGACATTTACATTTCTAGGGCCCAATAATTATTACTTGTTCGACGTGTAAATAATTCGAATTTAAATAATTGTGCATAGATCTTTAGGCTTGTACATGTACCTGTATACCTTTGTAAATGGTCTGCCTATCAGATCAACACAACACAATGTGTTGTTTTAGGCTAAAGATTTAGAGTAAGTGAAATTTCTGGGATTGTAAACTGAAGCAAATTGTGATTTTAGTTAATGAGTTTTGAAGATGGCACTGAAATATAGACATTGAACGTACATGTATGTACAGTACAGAGGTTTCAAGACTCCTGCACACTTCGCTCGCATTGCGGATCTAGGACGCTAACGAACGACAGCAACTCATTTGAAATTCACCATGGGCTATTAGCTTGAATAAACAGACGTCTTCAATTATTTTCCGCTTGAGCGAAGTCTAACATTCCACCCGAAAAAATTCCATACTGATGACGTAGCTCTACAAAGATCCATGTAGCGTCTTTGATTGGTTGTTACTTTCGCGCGAAAATTCAGCACCGAGCAACAACCAATCAGAGACACTGCACGAATCTCTGTAGAGCTACGTCATCAGTATGGAATTTTTTTGGTCGAATCTCAGACATCTCTCGAGCCGGGAAGAATTGAGTGAGCGAAGAGAGATGTCTGTTTACTTGTGCTATTTACCAATGGACTTTCGGAGTATACAGAATAAACTACTAAGCAATACGGGATATAATATTTAATCATAAGTTAGTGTTAATTTTTAGCTCATTTTATGGTCTTGTACCCTCATAGTGGCAGAAGTGCATAGTGGGTGTCATTATTAAAGAAGTAACATTAGTCCACGTAAGCGTAAGTAACACACATGCCAGTTAATGATTAAGGATGTATTATCATAATGTTATTAAGACAAGTTCGTGTTCTAAAACTTTTATTTTATCTTTTAGCCACGTTTCTTTTTATTTTCATCGGGTATAGTTCTTGTATAATACCACGGTCGGGAAACAATGTCTTGACCTGTCACAGCTGTAGAACAATTCATATTTATTTTTGATTCAAATCATTTTCTTTTTCAAGTACGTTTCGGTTCTCATTTTCTGTCGAGTATTTATTTTATTTTGGTTATTATTATTATTATTATTATAATAATTATTAATTCATATTAATTTGTTCTTAGTTTCTAACATGTTGAATGCATAATAAAAGCGATTTACGTTCATAGTATTTTGTTGGTGTGTTGCGTTTGTTCAAGGGATAACTGATCGACTGATTGACAAATTGGTATAAGCCATTTTCCAATAATGGAAAGTGCTGGAAAAGGAGTGGTTTTTATGTTGTGTTACACAAACACAACATCATAGTTTATGTGGAGCTTTTGTCATGTGATCACTCGATCCTAAGATGTTAACTTTTGGAAATTTTAAGGAAACGTATGGAAAATTGAATTACGAGATTTTGCTTCTAGCATCGCTTCAAATACAACTACATGATACAACAGCGCAAGGTATATATATTTTTTATTTTGTGTCGCGGTTTCCCTTATGGTACTTGTGCAAAAGACGCATGCGTGTAGCGCCCAAATTCGGAATATAATCACCAGAAGCTCTAATTATTGATTTTTTGGGGCATGTCCTGGGAATTTGTAAATTCAAGGGAAAATTCAGACCCGAAGAAAGAACGGTCACAAAATAGACAAAATCTGGTAGAGGAAATCCAAAAATGTGATAAAGATAGCTTGTGCATTTGGAGTATGGGAAATCTAGAAGAGTCCTGAAGAAGTCCTGTAAAGTTATGGGGAAACCGTTGCTGTAAAATAGTGCGAACCCTGGGTTTGGGAATGGAATGATTGATTGGCTGACTCAGTTTTCTTTTGCGCCTATTTTTTTTTTTTCTCGACAAAATATGAAAGCCAACTCTGTGGGTTTGCTCAAGATGTAGACGATCCACGGTTTCTTCTTTGTCAAGTTGAGTCTAACCATAGTTATTGGAGGGAAATCGTTATGAAGCCCAGCAAAGTTCTTTGTTATATGTTTTTGTTCGCTATTTTGGGGGTTGACCGTACACAAAACCTGACAAAATACAATAAGTGGTTACGTGTGTTCAAACAACTAACCAATAGAAACGTTGCGATTACGTAATTCATGCATAGTGTATGAGCGCAAAACAAAAGATGTGCACGGTCATGGACCTTCCAACATAAATCTTGGCCTCTGTTTGCTCCTTTGAAGTTTGCCGGGCTTCATAACCATTTCCATCTGTTAACTATGGTCTAACGGAGCTACGTCACGGATGGCGCATCTTGAACAATTTAGCCTATATTTTTCAAGTTTTCCGTTCGCAATCCGTCTCAATCTTTTCCAATCTCAACCATCCTTGTTCCTGTTTGGTTTATTATCACCTCTGGTGTTTTTCTACCTTAGTTAACTATTATTTTGAGCAAAAATGACTTAATAGCTCCTTTAATTATCAGTTGTCATATATATCAAACACAAGAGACAGTGTTTCATCCGATTTCCAAACACCGAGAAGGGAGTTGAAAATACGACGTGCCTCGGAGTATTTTTTGACGAAATTCGAGGTGTTTGGAAATCGGATGAAACACTTTCTCGAGTGTTTGATACATCTTCTCGATCAAAACAAAAACTAAGGAGTAAACGGAGAAATAAAATCGTAAGAATCTATGCTAATTAAGTGTGACGATAGGTTTTTCGGGTCAACGGACACTTTGGACTTTAGCTGAAAGGCAACTGAAACTTGGGGAAATTAGACTCAAATGGAAGCACTGCTTGACCTGCGGGAACAGAACTCGTCACGATTTCTTGGCACTCGGGATCTATAGCTACTTCACTGGAAACTTCTAACGGACGTCAAGGAACAGACTGGATTTGGGTCCAACAGTAGTTTATTCAGAGCTCACTCGTATCTACTCGTAACTCGCGATGTAATTAAAAAAAGCTTTACAAGTGACTTCCTTATATATGGTGGTACATGTGGTTCCATTGTTATTAAAAGTAAACACAGTCTCTTACAGAAACAAAGAAGCAGAAAATATTCTCTTTGAGGAAAGCGAACTTAAATTGAAATAACACTTTCAAAATTACGACTTACGAGTAGGAAACTTAAATTAATATAACGGGTGTATGTAAAACCTGGAACACCCCCGGAACACCCCGGAACACCAACAGAATACCCCAGGAACACAAAAAATATAAAAATAATAATAAAATAATAATAAATAAATAACATAAAAACAAATATATTTATATAGTGGTTGAAGTAGTGAAATCGAACACGGTAAGCGGTCAAGAGCCGTTAACGAATCGACTGATACCCAACACTTCCGAAGATGCCCCGAACATTTCCGAAAATGTACCGAAGATTTCCGAAGATGTACCGAACACTTCCGAAGATTTCCGAACATTTCCGAACACTTCAAAAGATGTCCCGAAGATTTCCGAAGGTATAGCGAAGACTTCTGAAGATGTTCCGAAGATTTCCGCACGTTTTCAGAAGACCGAATTTTTCCGAAGCTTCTTATCTAAGAGTGAATAAGTGGCAAAGGACCGCTCAAAATTCAAATGTTTGCCAATTGGCCAACGCCACAGAGCGTGACATTGAATTTGAGGTAATCGGAGGTCATTGCCATGTACAATTTCGTAGACAATTGGTCATTGGTCAATCATGTCGTTGTTTGTTCAGTCGAACCTCCCTAACCTGAGTATCAGGCAAATTTTTCTGCGCTCTCTTTTACTCCTCGTCTTTACTTAAGCGGACACCCTCGGGACCGGAGAAAAATTCGGGTTTTCTGAAACGTGCGGAAATCTTCGGAACATCTTTGGAAGTCTTCGAGCCATCTTCGGAAATCTTCGGAAGTGTTCGGGACATCTTCGGAAATATTCTTATTATTTTTATATTTGTGCCGGGGTGTTCCGGGGTGTTCCTGGCTTTACATACTATAACTGCACTTTTCTAAAATTACAGATAGCGAACTTAAATTAAAACTTCTACTTATTTACGAAAATGCTTTGTTATATTAAAGTGGCTGATAGCAGGGAAAACTGACCCTTGAAAAGAAACTAATTGCACAATTAAAACGTGATGTTCAGCTGGCAAACTTACGTGGGAATGGTTTGAAAAGAACTAATTGCACAAATAAAACGTGATGTTCAGCTGGCAAACTTGATGAATACTGCAAAAGGAAATTTTCACTGAGAACGGGAGTTGAAAGAGCAGCAGCTTACGTGCATAGGGCTTTTGGCGGCTATCTTTCGACATGCCATCTTTCGACATGCTATGTAAACAGCTGAAAGACCGTTAAAACGATCAAACTTGTGATTTTTCTGGTTGTTTGACAGAAGAAACGACAAACAAACTAAAGTTACTGACCTTAAATGTCTGAAGAAGAGTGTTGACCTTGCACTGGATAATTAAAATGATTTAGCCGTACTCGATCGGCTGCTCGTCCGTGACATCAATATTAGAATTAGGCCGCCTTTGTTCGCATGGCGTAAACATGCAAAGCAGTCAACTTATCGTTCACGGAATAACTTCTAGATATTTCCCTCCTTATTCTAATGATAAATATATCCATTATCAATGATTAACAGCACGAAAATTCAAGTTCCACCGTAAAATAAATCTGTAGTGCTACAGTTGTAGGTGTCGGAACGTCGTTTTTACGTTGTAATTGTGCTTTTTATGCAGCTTAATGGCTTATTTTTAAACGCTAAGAAAATGTATCTTTTCGGATACGTTAGCTGAACTTTCAAACTTCAGAAAGTTTTAGGGATTAAAATCTTATCACCCGAATTTATGAGCTGCTTTTGCTGGCTTCCATATTTAGAAAGTTTGAGATGACATTTCAATAACGAATATCTGAGGCGATTATAGGCCTTCCGAACACATATTCCACCGAAACGATCCGTTGGGTGCCCCTGAGTTGTACTTAGGCCTGGTTACATCAGAGCATGTCGAAAGATTGCATGTCGAAAGATAGACGCTAAAAGCCCTATGCACGTAACACTGAAAGCGGGTGTAAATATTTAATTCCTATAATCAAAGGAGGACGATGTTCAAAAGTACCGATGGACATGTGCATTTAAATTGAATAATGTGCGAATGAAACTTCTAGTTTTTGTTGTAATATGAAGAAAACTTACTGCTGGCTTTTATAATGGTTTTAAAACCGGCGGGGCTAAAGTACAGGTCAACGATCACAGGTCATGTCACAGGTCACCCTAAGGCTAGCTCTAACCTAACTCTAAAGCTAATCCTAACCCTAACCCTAACCTAAGGATAACCCTAATGTTAGGGTTAGGGTTAGGATTAGCTTTAGAGTAAGGTCAGGGCTAGCCTTAGGTGACCTGTGACTCTGACCTGTGAAATGTGACCAGTACTTTAGCCCCGCCCTTTTAAAACACTGAATACGGATAAACATAGAAATGATTGCAAAACGGTAATTCCTCTCGTGACATAAGACCAAGTATATCCAAACCTCTGTAACGGTTAATGAGTAAGGAAAGTTTCGCCGTGTAGCGGGACGGTTGGGTAACCGTGCATTTTGTCCCTCAGTTCAAACTAAGAAGCCCCATTGCCCACAATCGCGACTCCATCCCTGTTTATCACTCTTCTTCGTGCAGAGGCACAGGTCTGATTGTTCATTGAATAAGAGAACAATTCGTCGACCTCAGTTCTCTGCCAGTTGCACACAAAAATTGACTTCAGGGCTCTTCGGTACTGCGCGAGCCGCCAGGCGTAAATAAGTGGATCAAGGGCAAACTTCAGAAACAGTACATCGGCTGCGATTAAACTCGCAATCTGCATCTTTAAGGCTTGAAACGGGCTTTTATTATCCCAGTGAAGGTATAAATAAGAGACGATTGCTATTGGAAGGGAGCAAACAATGATGAAGGTTAGCAATAAAAGGTTCACCACCGTAAATTGCCGTTCGCGCCTATTTCTTTTTCTTCGCTGTTGAGTTGCCAAAGTATTGTTGGTTTTCAACGAATGTAGTCGCCTCATCTGGCGCCGAAATGCCTTGTACAAGCAAAAATACGCGATGGTTAGGAGTACAAGGCTACCAGTGGTGTTAAAGTAGAGATCGATTTGTAAAACTGTAGTCTGTGACGCCCCCATCACGTAGAGTAAAGCAAACGCTATGGCGTAAACCCATGTTAAGATGACACTTTTTACAACTCGCTTCTTGGTGACGAAGGCTCTGTGCTTGTGAGGGAAACTGATAGCTGTGAATTGGCTCCATGTGAACAGCAACAAAATGATGTAAGAACTGTTCATTGTTGCCATAGATATATGATGGCCGATTTGTCCTGCTTTCACCAGCGCGGCTAGCAACGAGCTATACCAGTCGCCGCTTTTCATCGCTAAATAAAAAGCGATGTATTGCAGGGCGTATATCGGGCAAACCGCAAGTCCAATTAGAAAATCTGCGGCAGCTAATCCAACGACAAAACCTGTGGTCGGCGTTCGAAATGTTTTAAAGGGATCTTTCCATATCGCGAGTAACAAAAGCCCGTTTGCTACAACTGTTACAAGAGATACCACTGCGAGAAAGACTCCCGATGCGAGTTCCACTCGATAGAAAATGTCCACGAGTTGCCTCCAGTCTCGTAGAATTTGCGAAGAATTTACAGTGGCATTCATAATCGGTTATCGATGGAAAGTAAATATCCTCTCCTGCGTTCACTATTATAAATCTGTGAGGCGCGGATTGATGCGAAATATACTGAGCTCGAAATGATGAATTTGCCGTTAAAAAGAGTTGACAAGTGTATTTAGAACATCTGACGTTCTTTTTGATGCGAGCAGCTGTGTTGTCTCACAACGAAAGATGTTGTTAACTTTTCCATCCTCCGTTTATGTAGTGACGACTTTTGCAGTGGTAGCATATGTTTTCCTTTTGTCTGCTGAGCAAATAAAACGCAATTCACAGGAAATATTGAGGAAATGTGAAAATTACTGAATGTGTCATTATTGGAGGTCGGTTAATTTTCAGTTTGGCATTTGAGTAATAAAAGTTGCAAATTACCGGTTTGGGGACAGCGAAAAAGCAATGAATTCATCAATCGGTAAACTGAGCGCCGCCGGATAAACTTAATCATTTTTTCTTCGCTTTGTTCAAGTTGACCAAATAAAGCCAGTTGCAAAATGGTAGCTTTGGCTTTTATTTGAGACGCTGACAAAACACTCTCGACTTTTTTTTTCGTTTGTCCAGGTTTGCTGCCGAGACCGCTTCGACTACTTCACAAGATTTCAAGCGCGGTCGCTTTTTTCGTGATTAAAATACTTTGACGTGAATATAAACTGGCTAGACGACTGTATGTTTTGTGATTCATGTTGTTCTCACTCGTAATTCCAATCATAAGCCCCTCTAGCTTGATCTCCCCAAACTAAAATAAGCCCATAAACTCCAAACTCCCAAGTCCTTACGATAATAACTCCTCCCTCCCTGAAGTCCATTTCGATTATAGGCCCCGTACTTTAGGCCACTGTATTTTAGGTCGTTACCAAGAGAGGATAGTTTCGCGCCATGACGTGAAAGTTATTTTTATTTTTCCATAACCAACCCTCGTCCCCAGGGCCTCCGACATCACGTCACTCGAACTGACCAATCAGGTTGTTTCCATGACTTCAGAATAGCTCAAATATGACTAAAAGTTAAAAATACACTGACAGAACCCATAAAATAAAATAAAAATGATTTAAAAATAATAATAAAAAAGCTGGAGAATTCCAAACTTGGAAAAAACTGCCCGTTAAATAAGCCGATTCAGGAGCCCATTGCATGCTCCTGGCCGAGATCACTAGTTGATCTAACGTACACCAGCAGGATTGTCGTCCACGATTACTTGCTTGAACATTTTCATTAAATAAGATTGCCAGGCAGATAAAATGTTTTAAGAGCAGTTTTAAAAGTTGGCAGAGAAGCAGCATTTTTTAAAGTATTCGGAAGAGGATTCCATAGTGCAGGTGCAGAGTTGGAGAAAGCACGTTGACCGTATGTCACAGACTCACAGTTGGGGTGTTAAGAAGTGAGTGGAAGGAAGAGCGAAGATTACGTGATGGGCGATATTCTTGTAGGAGCGTTGATAAATAGGCCAGGGATAGTCCATGGAGAGTCTTGAAAGTGATAAGTAGAACTTTGTAGATAATGCGTGATTCGACAGGAAGCCAGTGTAAATCTCGAAGGATGGAAATTTTCGTCCCAAATGTTTTCGCACATTACTAAAATTAAACATTCAGTCGTAGAAAGGAGAAAGGGATTGACTGTCTTGACTACGTGGCATAACAGTGCGTCAAATTTCACAACCCTGACAATTTCAAAATTAAAACGCGTCATAAACGCGTCATGAACGCGTCCTGCGAGTGTACGCCATGCTGTAGACACAACAGTCATCAGTTTGGGAGGTGTTTACACGCGCAGCTTATAGTTTACACTACCCTGGGTGCCAGAGGCTTTTCTTGCGCGGTTTCCGGTTTCAAGTCTCTATTATCGAGAAATAAACCTCTGGTACCCAGGGTAAGTTTACACAGTCACAGCTTAGTTTACACATAACGTATATAATCCGTTGTTAATTTTCCAACTATTCAGGGTCATCGGCATAATCTTTAGTAATTTCACCGAGCTTGTAAATTTTACACTGAAGAAATTGCTAATTAGAAGCGGCTGTGGTTAAATTAATGAAAATATTTAAACTACACTTACCGGTCATTATTTATCGCCTGGGGGGTCGGAGGTTTTAGGGGGGGGGGGGGATCACATGGTTTTCGGAAGAACGGAGGGGGGGGGGGGGGGATCAGCCATAATTGACAGGCATTAAGGGGGGACCCACAAAATGTTTAGGATTTCAGATGGGGGGGACCACTATAAATAATATAAACAACGCCAATTGAGAGAGAGTTCGAATTAGCGGGGCAGCTGTATATTTATAAATCGTATTCTCCTCTTGACAAAGAGTATGCTATTTTTATGAGTTGGCTTCTCTTCGTTATATTCAGGCACGATCTAACAAGATCAGTTGTTGTGCATATGGTAAGGCAATGGCTAAAAAACGTTGAGCTTTACATGAACATATATACACCTTCAGTTAATTTCCACTAAATGGCTTCAAACCGATTTTTTATGGTCTGTTTAACATTGAACAAAACTGCATATTCCATGTTCTATATTTATTCAAATTCTATAAAGAATCATCGAAGAGTCAATCGAGAAACATTCGTGAAAAGCGAGCCAAAATACGGTATTATTTAAAAAACATAGTAGTCCTACGACAATCACGTTCATACCAGATGAACAAATAAATACGGTTGTTGTTCAAGCTCCATGAGACCTTAACTACCGTGATATAAAATACCACCTGTGTCTGATAACATTGGTAGTGGTGGCTGGGAGAAGGAGCTAGGAGGGGGGATCATGAAAGTTGGCACCACCAAGGGAACATTAAAATACTATAATGCTGTATGGGGTGATCACGTAAATGTTACGGTGTCCTCCCCTAAATCCTCCGACCCCCCCCCCCCCCCCCCCCCCTGATAATGACCAGTCCCTTAATATTTGAGTCATGCAGTTCAGTCACGTAGAGGCTTAGACAAAAATTAACATATATTTGCGTCTAAAATGTAAATTTCTAAGACTGTTGGAGCTGAGGTCGATTCACGCCAATAGTTAATAGATTTGCATTTAATGTACTGGAGTCCTCTAAACCACACAACACTGTCAGCTTTTTACCCGATTCGTTTTACAGTTCAACTACAATGTAATTCTCTTCATGTTCTACGATCAGAAATAAATAGAGGTAATGTAAGCCGAAGATAGACACGGAGAGGCTTTTTTCTTCGCGCAACGAAACTCGTTACTTCCTTGAATAATAATTAATAAGTCGAAGACTGCACGAAAAAGTTCGTGTTGTATATCTTAGTAGAGTCAACCTACAGTCCACGTCAGTTGATTATTTGACTCTGTTGTGAGACAAGCGACACAGACTTTGTTTCAGAGATCATTTTATTCCTTCGAAGGGAACTTTATCAGGGATAATGAAGCTTTTATCGATCTTTTCTACGACTGGGCTGACTCTCCTATATGCTGCTGCGTTAATCCACACTGTAAGTACCCTGTTTTCTTTAGTTTTTCTAAAACAGAACACGTAGATAACTTTTAATATTCGTTTGGCTTTCAGTAGCAATTTTTGCATCACTCGCGAATGATACGTGTTATTTAAAAGAAAAGCGACGTATTTAAGAACCAGCTTAATTGGAAATTAATTATTTTAGTCGGAATAAGAATAACTCAGTGAAAGTTGACATCTTGAGACAAAATGGTCGCTTGAATATATATTGAGCTATCGGCAGTAGGGTTACGAGTAAGTTTGCAACGTTTTTTGTACGAAATAATGTTCAATCATCTTTAACTAGACAGCTCCTTTTAAAACTTGTTTAAAAGCTTTCACCGGTGTGAACAAAGTATGACTAACAAATTTTAAAAACCTCTTTACAGAGCGGGATTCTCGATAATGCGTGAAACATTCATAGAGCATTATCTACAAACTGCGTTCAAGCCTAATAAAATAAATTAGAAGTAAAACCAGGCAATTTCCAGGGACACCCAACGGATCGTTTCGGTGAAATATCTGTTCGGAAGGCCTATAAATATAATCGCCTCAGATATTCGGATTAAAGTTTGGAGTTTTCTTTAGGGAAATATCATCTCGAACTTTATTTTCGGAGAGATAAAAATTTCGTTTTGGGTACAAAAAAAAGGTCAGCTAGGATTTTCGGAAAGGAAAAATCAGCAAGGAAGAGCAGAGGTTTTCGCTGAAATTACTAAAAAAGCTCTAATAAATTCGTGAAGTCTAAGGTTCCCCTAGAATGACCGAGCAGATATAAATTTTATAGCGCAGCTTAGAATTCATTTATAGATCTTTAAAAGCACACCAGACAGCCTGAAATAGAGTTTTAAAGCATTTGGGAGAAAACCGTCATTGGGTGCCCCCGAATGTCGCATTGGGAATTGGAAAAAAGAAAACGCCATGTGTTGAAAATAACTGTTACTGATCAGTAGATTGTACATATTGACCTTTTTTGGGCAACATTTTACTTGAATCACTTTACTTTGATAAGGAATAGAGTAACAGTTTTACTGTTCTAGTACTGGGCTCCTGCACTGAATTCACTGAGTTGCGGTCTTAACAGAGTGTTTTTATTTCCAGGGAGTTTCTGTTAGAATGATCCGCAGTGTCCCCAGCTGCCAACAGACAGTATCTTTGTGCAACCTACAGGTAAGCGTTGTAGCTCGTAAAAAGACCAGCTGGGTTTTCAAAAAACAAATAATATGCATAGACATCCAGTAGTAAAATCCAGCACTTCATTCAAAAGGTTGAAAATGTAACGAAATGTCAACATATTCTTTGAAATAATTACTTTGTGATTTTACTCATTTCCACAATTCTATTTCGTAGGAGAAAGTGATTTACCATCAGACCATGACTCCTTCCTGGCTGGAAGCGCATGCGTCCTACATTGACAGTAAACACTCAAAGACCACTGAACAGCTCACATTCAACGCAGGCTCAAGCTCAGATCAAGCCGCTCTTCTTAAAGTTCCCATGATTCCTGCTGGTGTCTTGCAATATTCTGCTCCGCTGACCGTCAAAATTGTGGTTTCAAATGATGTCACTATTGGAAAATCAGAGGACAGCGATATCAGATATGGCGTGTCTGACGGGATAAGCTTTGTTGGCTTTGAAACTGTTGATAAAGGGAATTACGGTAGCTACGCCCCCTGTTTTGGACTCGAGGGTTCCTCTGGTGCGACTTTGACTGGAAGGAGAGAGATCAGCCATTCCTCGCCCAGACCAAGCGACTCTTTCTACCCCGGTCAGTTTGTCTTCACTCTCAAGTTGGATGAACGCTGGGGCTCGTGCTACACTGCGCATGACGGAGGCTTCGTGAAGACCGCTGTCTACAACAACCGACTGATGCTCAACCAGGGACTCACTCTGGAAGTTTACAAAGGCAACAAAGGAGAGAGGGTTGGGATCAAGTACATCGAAGTCACTATTATCCAAGATGCTTAGTGTGTAATGGAACTTGTCAGAAAAGTGGCATAAAATATTTCAGCAATTAAATTAATTAGTATGCAAACAAATAAAAGCAGTATAGCAAGTAAGGGAACATATTTGTTAAAACAACTTGAAACTGATAAACTGTAGTGCTAAAACAGTAACAAGGACTTTGAACTCTTGGGTGAGGTGTTTAAGGGATATATCACAGTGAATTTATATTATATTCGGTATAATGATGATATGTAATCTTTGCTTGCTGAAATAAAACATATGAAGCACTTATTTTATGACTCTTCCTCGTTACACATTTGAGTCCTTATCCATACATCAACCATTCTGTAGTACTTTTCTCGCCCTCTCACTCACTATAGTATGTAGAACCATGTCATTGAACTAATTTACAAATCATTTGAATCAAAACAAATCAATTCAACCAACCAACCAACCAACCAACCAACCAATTAATGATTCAAGCAAGCAAGCAAGCAAGCAAGCAAGCAGGCAAGCAGGCAAGCAGGCAAGCAGGCAAGCAAGCAGCAAGCAAGCAAGCAGGCAAGCAGGCAGGCAGGCAGGCAGGCAGCAAGCAAGCAAGCGTGCGTGTTCCCGAATCCCGACCATTTTCCGACGAAAATTCGCATTGATGAATGATTTTCGTTTTCCGATTTCGTCGAAAAACGCTGTTCGATTTATTTCGGTTTTCGTCGGAGAATGAACGATCTGACGAAAACGGAAGTCCGTACGGGTCGGTCGATTGAAGTTCAGTATTTGTTAGCGGACTTCCTGTTCGCTGTTGATTGCAACATCAAACAATTCAAACGAAGATTGCGGAGTAAAGGTTATCCAGGTAACCATTCTACCGTGGGCGACTGGGACGTAGCGAATATGTTTAAATAGGAAAACAGTTACAAGTGGGAAGTGGGACGGGGGAAGTCGGAAGTCGGAAGTCGGAAGCCGGAAGTCGGAAGTCGGAAGTCGGAAGTCGGAAGTCGGAAGTCGGAAGTCGGAAGTCGGAAACTGTTTCAGAAGTTAAATATAGCGAAAGAATGTCGGCTCAACAAAATCAACAAAACATACACGCGCAAGATAATTTTGCCGTTGGAGTATCGCCCGGCCTGTGCCTAATCTTAAGAGCATTTTTACGAGAAAATGGCATATAATAGAGAATCAGCCTTTGCTAGCTTATAGAAATGTATAAAGACCCTCCCCTACATTCGTACAGAAAACTCAGTCAGTCCTTAATGCTGCAAATGCATTTTACAAGTTGTGTAAAACGTACAGGAAAACACAACTAATGAGCATGTGCACTCAGTCGTGTCCATGTAAATATTAGGCACTTAAAGTTAATTATAATTATTTTGTTAGGGTACACCAATATGGCGGCTATGACGTCATGTGCATACGCTCTATTTCCTGTCTACTGACCATGATGACATCACAGGAAATGAAACATCTATAATAAATGCACCTATCTGCTAACACACGCCTAATAATGACAGGAAGTTCAGACAATCTGAATACACGAGGAATTCTGCACTTCAACAGCTGAATATGTATAGCAAAACAGGACGATGGTTTAACATTGTGTGAATAAACTCATAAAATTAACGGTGGAATCACTAGAACCACTTAGAAAGCTCTTGCCCGTTCCGAAGTTCAAATGGAGACTGGAGACGAGTTTTTAAATTTTGATTTAATTACAAATTGGAGCCCATCACAAGAAAGATCACATTACAACTAGTCGGTTTACCAAGTTTGGGGTTGTTTCGTTGGATTTCAACCAAAAATCAGAAAAATTAGAGACTTTGTATGGATTTGGGAGACGCCATCTCTGAATTAGAGACGTTTGTATGGAATTTGGACGACCTTTGACAGCTCACAGCCTGGTTACTATGCAATGTAACATAACCAAACTTGGTAAACTTACTAATTTTCATGCGATCTTTCTGGTGATGGGATTAAATTTTTAATATGACGTAATTTGAACAATTGGTAAACTAGTGCCCAGTCCCTTTTTGAACTTCGGAACGGGCAATTCTATAATTCTACTCATTGCATTCGATAGTACTGTACATAGAAAGCTATAGAAAGCACCTATGTACGGACTATCCACGGCTTAGCAAAATACGGCACAAAGTCTAGGTTAAGGTTATACTTGTAGCTAAATCCCAACAGACTCGTAAAACGTCATAAAAAGGGTCGGAAAAACCGAAAACCGCAATGGATACCAAAACTGAGAAACCGGAAATTTTAAGTTCAAAAACTGATCTCAAATATCAAATATATTAAGCAAAAAAGCCAAAGTCTTCATACACATCGAAGTAAACTGTCCGAAAGAGTAATTCATTCGTGGGCCTGGGGAGAGATGAAATTTTCAGGTGGAATCGTATAAATTAAGCACACAAGTAGCGGCGTTCGCTAAGGATACATAGTTGTCTACTTAAAGTCGGAAATGAAATAATTTTTATAAACTAATTGCTGACCTCT
This sequence comes from Desmophyllum pertusum, assembly GCA_029204205.1. Classification (NCBI taxonomy): domain Eukaryota; kingdom Metazoa; phylum Cnidaria; class Anthozoa; order Scleractinia; family Caryophylliidae; genus Desmophyllum; species Desmophyllum pertusum. The sequence goes on from MU826401.1 coordinate 183,181, forward strand.
TTAAAAAGAGGTCATTAAGACAAAGAGGTCATCACGATGAATACATTTATCAGATTTCGTATGAAACTCAGGAAGACATAATACATGACAGGAAGCTTCTCAAAGTCAATAATATCAGTTGCAGGGGCACGTATACAGGAAGACACCCTATACAGGAAGACATAAAATAAATCATGTGGCACTAATTAAGCTTCTCGAAGTCAATATAATTACTATCAGGGGCACATTTTCTTTGTGTAGCTTTGAATGTTTCGCGAGTGGAAGTCACTGTACTCGATCATCGAAGGATGAATAAATCGACATCACAAAACCTTTATATCGAGCTAGAATCAGTCAAAAAAGAATATGATGACGAAGCTGGTGAGAGTGGAACCCCTGTAACGGATAAAACAAGATTGTGTATGCAAGGGACAGAGCAGAAAACACAGGCTCCTGAGGTGGTTGTGCTGCGGCGAATGTTGTTCGTCATAGCCGCAGTTGCTGCTGTTGCTTTACTGGTCGCCATTGCTACCTTGATTTTAGCTTTAACAGCGATGAAGCCCCGAAAAGATTCGACTGCAAAAGTGCAAGGTAATTCTAGTCTGACCGATTGAAATAAGAAGTGGAACTAAGTAGTTCGGCTAAGAGATTGAATGAATGTTTGAAATATATTTCTGTCATTGCAATAACTGATCAGAATAACATACATGTAACTACAACATACTGATGGACTGAAATTCAAGTCAACTAGACAAGTAATATCACTAAACTAGTAATATCAGGGCTTCAAGTGGTCTGTTACAAAAATATAGGGATAAATATAGGGGAATTTTGAAACAAATATAGGGCCGATATAGGGCATATGACGAAGATTATTGGGGAAATATTGGACTTTTAAGAATTTACAACAGATGTACAACCCTTAAAATCGTTTTTATACCGTTTTCCTCTTACAATTACTGAACAAATATAAAACACAAGTAATGGCCTTCTCCTTCCCCTCGCAGCCATTCCTAAGCGTCATCATTCAATATAATGAAAACCTATTTCAATACAATGTTGGAACACAATGTCAACTGACTTCCTTTCTTTGGAGTGAGTGGATTAGATTGTGTCATATCTGATTTAACAGTATTAAAACATCTAATGACTGCACTTTTGATTTCAAGACAGCCTAGTCTGGTTACAATGTTGGAACACAACTTTCTCTCTTTGGACCGAGTGGATTACAGTGACGTCATATCTGAGAACATCGTACTTTTCAGTATTAGAACATTTTCCCCACTGGTTTGCCCAAAGGGAGCCTAAATAACAATCACTGAACAAGCAAACAATCACCACCTTGCTGGCAACTTTACAGCTGAAATTTCCGTGACCAAGACTTTGTATACCACCATTTCACATGTACAAAAATAATAGATTCAAAAACATTTCAGTGCTTGATGTGAGGATGAACTTAAGCTTCAAGTCTACTGAAGCATTTCAATATAATACCGTCATGCCACCCCTTAGGGTTAAAACACGACGGGAATTTGAGAACACGAGAGAAATTAAGAAAATACGAGCCGCAGGCGAGTGTTTTCTATATTTTGTCAAGTGTTCTCAAATAACCGGAGTGTTTTATGACAGTTCAATACATGGCTTTGCCTTCTTTCTATGCTTTAAAATATAGACAGATTCGACGTGCGCGAAATGATCAACACGGCTTGTCTATGTTTTATATTCTGGTTATACTCATGGTTATAAAACCATGGCATGGTTTTTTAAGCAATCAGAACATGCGCTACCCTGGGTACCAGAGTTTTATTTCTCCGTTGCGTCGAGATCCGAAGTCGGCCGAAGGCCGACGGAGATTTGAAACCGGAAACCGCGCAAGAAAAGCCTCTGGCACCCAGGGTAAACATGCGCAGCTTTCAGTCTATATTTTCATTAATAATATCATCACATTTATATCATACATTTTATTAATTGTCATATTTCTTCAAGTACATGTAGATTTTGACAGCTCACGAGTGATAAAATCGGAAGATTACAACAGAACTGAGATGATCTCCGAGAACGTTACCACGTTAGTCAAGAAAATGGTAATTTCATCATGTATCAATATATAGCTTAACCAAAATCAGAGTCTTGTATATTGTACTTTTAGCTGTTTTCAGGTCTCATTCGAGGAATGTTGTAGACATTCACTTGTGTAACTGATAAGCTAGCTACATTTATTCTGTCGGAGTACTGACGAGTCCTCCGTTAAACGCTACGTATAATTTCCTACAGTTACAATTCACTGAGTAGCAAAAGCTTGCACCAAATAATATTATCACAAAGATTTTTCTCTAGGATGATTCAAAATATAATTTAATTTCAAGCCTCGTCCTGTTTTATTTCGTTAGGAAGGACGAATACTACAAGTTGAACAAAGAGACATACTGGTAAGAAAGACAATGATCTCTGTTTTTTAATATCCAAATGGCCAATTTATTGTATTCAAATGAATAAGGATTTTTTTAATTTTTCCTGCGATCTACTGATAGCTTAATCAAGAAATAGAGAGAATGAGGACGCTGTTGCAGCAACAAACTACCGAGCTACACAACCAAACAATCTCTCAGGTAATAAATCATTTCTTCCGCGATGTTAGGGAGGGCCCATTTACATGGCGAGAAGTTGTCCCTGGTAGGAGGGTTACCCTCACCCCCGAGCCATCTTTTACCGAGCGTTTATATGAAAAAAAGTTGTCCCTGTTTACCAAGCCAAAACTTGGCCCTCTCGGTTCGCGCATTCTCTATATGTCCCGACTTGTCCCTGGTAGGTGAAACAACAATAGCCAAAGTGTTTATATGGAAAAAAGTTGGCCCGCCCCCCAGGGTCACCCTACCTTCAAAGCGAGTAACCCTCCACCCCGAGTCATCCTGCCCCCGAGCCAACTTTGCGATTTCTCTGATATACTGAAACGGTTCGCTACTATTTATAAAGAAATGTATGAAAAGTTCTCTCGCCCGGGGTTACTCGGTACGGAGGGTGACCCTCCTACCAGGGACAACTTTTCTCCATATAAACAGGCCCTAAATTTCATTATTCTTCAGTTGTCGATTCAATCTGTAAAAGTACTAATAGCTAGAGATTGTACTGTTGATGATGTAAGCATTCAGTAAAAGTACTGATACTTAGTGATTGGTAGAGTTCAGTAAAAGTACTGGGGCCTCGGTTTTTCGAAAGCCGATTAACGCTAATCCAGTTTTTAGTGGTTTTTAGTGCTGATATTTTGTGGAGTTTGACATTAATCAAAGTCAAAACTGAAGTACAAAAAATATAAACAGAAAACCTCACTGTAAAGTTACAAAACTGAAATCAAAATTCGCGCTAATCCTCGATTAGCTTACTCGTGCTTTGAACAACCGGGCCTTGACAGTTATTTATTGTATTCTTCGTCGTATTAAAGCTCTTCAGTGAAATTACTGACAACTAGTAATTTCTAAATTGATATCATAGTGTCCATGTGTCCGATGACACAGCAATTTTTCAACAAAGAGCGCACGTTCTGTACATGTGTTGTAGGTTATTTTTAACTTTCACCATTTTCTTGGCTGATGCAATCATGAAAGAAAAGATAGTATTAATTTAGCAACATTTCTTTGTACAGCGCAAACACTGTAAATATATTATGTTTTGCCATTTGTTGCAGTTTTTTTCATTGCATAAATTTAATGGAAACGCACTTCCTGAACTGTGGTTCTCAGGATCCGGAATGAGTAAAACTACTGATGAATTCAGTCTGAATGCGTATACGCGTTAGAAAACCTATATAAAACTGTAACCATTTAATGAGCTAATTAATGTGTTACTAAGGATCATCATATGATGATGCACTGAAATGAGCGACTGCTCAAAAGGTCTGAAATTTTCATCAGGGGCACAATTTATACCATATTTAACATCTTACATGTAGATTGTGACAGCACAGGAGCGATAAAATCGGAAGATTACAACACAACTGAGCAGATCTCCGAGAACGTTACCACGTTAGTCAAGAAAATGGTAATTTCATCATGTATCAATATATGGCTTAACCAAATTGCAGTTTTAGCTGTTTTCAGGTCTCATTCAAGGACAGAGGAATGTTGTAGGCACTCACTTGTTTGTTTGTTTTTAATTTTAATTTTTCCTGCGATTTATTGATAGCTTAATCAAGAAATAGAGAGAATGAGGACGCTGTTGCAGCAACAAACCACCGAGCTACAAAACCAAACTATCTCTCAGGTAATACATTATTTCTTCGTGATGTTAGGGAATAACTTGTATTGTTCTTGTCGATTAATCTGTAAAAATACTAATAGCTAGTGATTGTACTGTTGATGATGTAAGCATTCAGTAAAAGTACTGATAGTTATTTTGAAAATTATTGGATTTTTTTTATTTTTCCTGCGATTTATTGATAGCTTAATAAAGAAATAGAGAGAATGAGGACGCTGTTGCAGCAACAAGCTACCGAGCTACAAAACCAAACAATCTCTCAGGTAATAAATTATTTATTCCGCGATGTTAGGGAGTAAATTGCTTTGTTCTTCAGTTGTCGATTCTGCCGTAAAAGTTTGAAGAGCTAGTGATTGCACTTTTGATGATGTAAGCGTTCAGTTAAATTACTGGGCCCAGTTGTTCGAAAGCCGATTAACGCTAATCCAGGATTAACAAATAATCTTGGTTTCAATTTCTCCTATACAAATGTGGTTTTCTATGGCGCAGTTTTGTGGAGTTTGACATAAGTCAAAGTCAAAACTGAAGAGCAACAAATATAAACAGAAAATCTCACTGAAAAGCTACAAAACTGAAATCAAAATTCACGCCAATCCAGGATTAGCTTAATCGTGCTTTGAACAACCGGGCCCAGCTGATAGTTAGTGATTGTAAGCGTTCAGTAATAGTACTGGGGCCCGGTTGTTCGAAAGCGGTGAGGGTAAAAGGCGGAATGAGTTTGCGGAATGGCATGTGGCATGACTTGCGGAATGGCATAATTATGCGGAATATAATATATGCGGAATGACTAACAGAGATAAATTAACTGCAAATAACCGCTTTACGTAATGCTGCGGGCTCAACCCATACGATATTGTTCACGATGAAACACACATAAGTGATAGATTTCTTCATAAAAATACAACCTGATTACTAAGGGGCGACCCATTTAACTTCTGAGGGGGAGGGGGGGGGGGGGGGGGGGGAGGGGTGGAGGATTTTGAAAAAAATATCCTGCAAGCAAACTTGTACGAAAAAAAATTTCGTGCACACGACCACTGACGGAAAAAAAATTCATACACGTTCAGTGGGCCGAAAAAAAATTCCTGCAAGACACTACTGGGCTGACTTCAACTTCATCTTCAGCTGCTGCAGGCAGTTGGGATTTTAATAGCATCTGTATTTGGGCAAGAGGGGAACTGGAACTACAATAATTTTTGCATCTCCCTTCTTCAGATAGCTTTTTCTGTACATTAATAATTATTATTATAGCTGTGGTTACACAGTACCAGTCTATCCCTTATAAACGGGCTGTGGAGGTCCACCTATTGTGAACCGATGGTTCAAAAGAAGTGAAATAGTAGTACTTGTGCTCTAGTAGTAGTTTGAAAATGAAGTCAGAATCAACTGGTTCATCCAATAAACCAAACCAATCGCAGCTTTGAACGTGTTTACATATGGTCTTCATCGAGAAAGACAGCATCAAGCGAGTCATTTTCTTCATCCAAATATTCACTCCTTTGGCTTTAATCGAAGGTCCGCAATATGTATTCCTAGTACTCTTTCATCATAAAGTTCCTGTTTGTCAAAAATCCATTTTGAATTTAACTGAACAGTTCCAGAAATACTCATGTTTTTACGTTCGGTTCCATGTCAAACTGCCTTCAAAACGCACGAAATGTAGTCTCAGACAACCTAATCTTTCAAAATTTCCCGGGGGGGCATGCCCCCGGCCCCCTAGAAACTCGCGCCTTCGGCGCTCGTATGATTGCACCTTTGGTACTCTTAACGCACCCCTCCCCCCATTCTAAATCCTGTCTACGAGCCTGTCGGTAGCCACCACTATACCTGCAAGATATGTCTGCAGGGCCAATGGATGTGGTATGATGGAATGAAGGAGAAAGCATGTCCAGGAGCAGGCCTAAGGCCTGACTCCTTTCATCAGTGCAGTGGAAAGGGATCACCATCTCATTGCTTTTACATTCAGTAATAATAAATATGTATTATTGATACATATGTATTATTACTGAACGTATTAAAAAGCAACGAGATGGCGATCAAAGGTCAGTCACAACGGAAAGGCGACTTTTCCCCGCCCATACACACAGAAAAAAAATATCCTGCAGCATGTTACATGGAGAAAAAAATATCATGCACACAAATGCTCCGAGAAAAAAAAATTCTGCAGCATAAAAGGGTTTAAAAAAAATTATTGCCTATACCAAATCCTCCACCCCCCCCCCCCCCCCCCCCCCCCCTCAGAAGTTAAATGGGTCGCCCCCTAAAATAATTTACCTCCAGAGTACAGAATATCACTTAAAGGATCATTTTTCTTGTGTTTACCGAAAAATATACCTACGAACACAAAAGTGGCGTTGTAAATGGGTTAACCTATACGCTTCTTGTCACCGAACAGCCGCCATCTTGATTGGAAAAACGTGGACAAGATCGTATGTTTGGGCCCGCCAGCATTACGTAAAGCGGTTATTTGCAGTTAATTTATTTCTTTAAGTAATTCTGCAATATATCATATTCCGCATAATCAGTCCAGACTATACCCAGAAAAGGCTATACGCGTGACGTCACGAAACCATTGTTCTCAGAGAAAATACGAAAAAATCACAAAAAATATTCACTGAAAAATACATCGTTGTTTCCCAGTCCATTTGCGACGTTTGTCCTATCCATCCGGGAACTTCTTTGTATGTTTTCGAGAGGAGCAACATGGCGAAGTCTTGGGCGAAAAGGTTGTATTTGAAGAGTTCTACAAGCGTTTGAGTTTCGTCTTCGCGACGGCGTGGCCGCCATTTTGATTATGTACATTACGGTAAGTCTATCTTTCATTTCATTTTGTGCTCTTCACAGAATTTTGACAGAGAAATGAACAATTTTGCTGAATTCTTCTGTTCGTGTTCCATCTTTGTTCGAGATCTGGGCACGGTAGACCATTTCAGTTTATGGTAGACCATTTTTGAAAATCGAGTATCTGTTGCGAATTTTCTGCTTTCACTCACGGATGAAGTATTTGCGTACGAGAATTTAGGCATTTGTCATTTTGCGGTACTCAAAACCTGAATTTTTTGTCTCCGGCAGAAATGTAAGCTTACCTTCACAGTAGGGAAAAGTTGAACTCTATATTTTGTAGCATTTGTGGAATAAACTTTGGTAAAAGACTCTCGCTCGTTCAGGTTTAATTTGCCGAAGGTATTAGAACAATGATTGGAATACAACAGTACTTCTTGATTCTCCAAACTTGCATTGGTGGCCCACAACTATTAATTTAGGAAACCAGTGCATTGTTTTGAAGCCCCAGTGTGGTTAGGGGCACAACAATCATGCCCCTAAACCACCACTTTTTGGTCACATATTCCCCACAAGCTGTAACAAAAAAAAAAGTAATTTTTCAAATTTATTTAAACTCTGATGGAAATAGACAGTTACCATTCAGCATAATGTATGATGGCCGGTGGCATCATCAACAAAGCAACTAAAGACGTGATTTGGGTACAAGCTTTTAGCCAGAAGGGCGTCCAGGTGTCCTGTGGATGCCCAATTCTGGAGAAAATGATGAAAAATGCACCAAAACCTTTAACAAATTTTTTGGGGGACATGCCTCCAGGATGACTCCACTTTACAAATTCTGGCTAAAAGCCTGTTTGGGTATTTGGTTGAGTTAACAAACACAATTTAAGGGTCTGTTTACTTTGAGAGGTGGGAGGACGTGGTTGGCCTAATGGTTAGTGAAATGGAATCCGGATCAAGCAGTCCGGGTTCAAGCCCTGGCCAGGGTCACTGTGTTCTTGGGCACACCATGCCTCCCTCCACCATAACAGTTCGCTAGTACCCATTTATACTCCTGGGCAACCTAACAAAAATGGTGGGAGTAACCTAGCATTGGACATCCTACCCAGGTGGAGTAGTAATACTCCTAGTCGGCTTCATGCTACCCAAAAAACCAGGATAAGCAACAGCAGTGCGGGCCAGTTTGGCCCCGAATGGCTTCACCTTACACGGAGATAGGGTGCCCTGGCTATAAGGGCTACCGGGGTCTATTGTGTTTTTCTATTTATTTCTTTACATGCCAGAAGGGGTATCCCTCCTAGAAGCGTCCTGTAAACCCGCCTAGCTGGGGAACCCTTCTAGGCGACTATGTTTTTTGCATGTAAAAGTCGCACCAGGATCAACCCAGCTTAAGCAGGGATAATTTGTGTATATTTTTAACTTACATGTGAACTAAATGCCATCAAAATGTATAATTCCTAACACTAACAGTCCAACTTAATTGAAGTTAGGGATAGTCGAGTGGGATTTTCGCACACGCTCACATGCTCTCCCAGTCGACTATCCTTGAGAAAAATGAGGGATTGCTCATACTCAGATGTAAACAGGCCCTAAAATTCATCCACTTGTGTGCTGGATTTTAAACTGCTCAGTGCACACAATGTAGATCAATTAATATACTATAACAAATTCAATTTATTAGTATCAGCATAAAAAATACATGTACTAACCAATATTATTACTACCAAATTAAGCTAAAATGTATCTTTTTTTCATTTTTCAGATACACTCTTCAGGCAAGAAAGCAAAATACTGACAATACTTTTAAACTGAATAAAATTCACTTCAAATGTTGAAAGCTTGTATTTGTTGTTTCCCCAACATAACGCAACAGCGTAATTTATTTCAGCAGCGCAGTTTATAGTTCCTTTCTTTCCCCAAACAGCTCTCCTTTTGGTATCAGTTTCATGCAGACAGAAGCACTTTCATATAGCATGTATATATTATAGTGTCAAGACCTCAAGTTTCGATTTTCCTCTCTGCCCAAAAGTGCAGTATCCAGTGAAGAAAAAAACGCTAACCTGCGTTTTCATAATTCCTGTTCGTTTGTACAAGTCGCTAAATACTTCATCACTGCACTGCTCAGAGATCGATAATTTGCACACAAACAACATTCGTCTTCGGCAGCGGGTTTGAGCGTGCGTGGATTCTGCAAATTGATCTTTGAAATCCTCAACGAGGTTTAATTCACATTTTTGAAGTTTTAAACACGGATGAAGTCTCAATTTGTGTAAAGATCGCGACAAAGACAGAACAACTTACGAACTTTTCGCATCGCCTTCGTCCGCCATTTTGTTTTTTTTTTTGGTTTGGACACGTGACTCAATGTTTTGATCAATGGTTTCGTTACGTCACGCGTATAGCCTTTTCTGGGTATAGTCTGGACTGATAATTATGCCATTCCGCAAGGGATGCCACATGCCATTTCCGCAAACTCATTCCTCCTTTTAACCCTCAACGGTTCGAAAGCCGATTAACGCTAATCCGGGATTGAAAATCAAGTGAGATTTGGTATAAAGTGGTTTTTAGTGCTGATATTTTGAGGAGTTTGACATCAGTAATCAAATCAAAACTGAAGTACAAAAAATATAAATATCAAACCTCACTGTAAAGTTACAAAATCAAAATTCACGCTAATCCTGACTTACTTGTGCTTTGAACAACCGGGCCCTGGACAGTTATTTTATTATATTATTTGTCGTAAGCTCTTCAGTGAAATTACTGATAACTAGTAATTTCTAAATTTAGATCATAGTGTTGACGTGTCATGACACAGCAATTTTTCAACAGAGTGCACGTTCTGTACACGTGCTGTACACGTACAACAAGCTCCTATAAATGTATTTAGTTCTTAAATCACATATAAGCGGATTAAAGTGTGAAAATGTGAATAATACAATGCAGCGAAATTAAGAGTAAATAATACATAAAACCGCAAAAACAAAAACAAACAAAAAACAAAAGGAAAAAAACAAAAAACAAAATTAACAAAAAGTTTTGCGCGAATTGAGTCTGATTGAGTGTTCAATTCCGGTCTCTTGTTTTAATGTGGAGCATTTCGTAGATGAGACATTCCAGCTTACCCGCGGCATTTCTTTAGAACCCTGAAATGTTCCTGCAAATTTGATGGTGTCTCGTTGTGCTCATCCCGAAGATGTTTTCCGATGGCGGAATATTTATGTTCAGCAATGCGTTGAAAGAGGTGTCGGCCCGTGTAGCCGACATAACTTGCATCACACAAGTCGCGACGTTTCGACGACTCCATCGTCATCATTTTCAAATGCAAATTTTGGAAGTTTCATTAATATTCCATTATTATTGGACAGGCCTGACATACAAATAAAAATATATCTAGCTTTTCAGCTGAATAAGTCGACAGCTTTTAAAGTGTCGTTTTACAAGTAAACAACAACAAAACTACACAACAATTCAAAACATGCAATACCAATACTAATTTTCCCCTCTGACCATTAGGAAAATAATACCAAGGAACTTGAAGAACGCCTGGCATCCACCCAGCTTGAACTGAAGACAGTTGATGCTCGACTTGATGGACAGCTCGCTGGTTTTATGGAAAGTGTGCAACTCGACTAACTCCACAACTGGTCCATTGAGCGTATTAAGAAACTTATGGAAATCAGGCGGATGCCATAATAGAAAAGGCGTCCAACTTAACTGACAAGGTAAGTACTAAATGTATTCCTTGAAAGTACATCCAAAGCCATACACCTAGGACCGTACGGGGGTTGATGGAACACCCCCGACTGTATGTTACATCTTCTACGTGCCAAGCGTGATAATCAATCACCATGGCAAGACCCCCCACCCCCAGAGAATAAACAGATACTGAAAGTTTTACTATCCCAGAGTAAATCCTCTTTTCAAAATTGTAAAAAAACCTCATACATACTTTAACCCAAAAAGGTTTTAGACAAAATAAATACGATTAGCTATTTTCACAAAACTAAGAACCCTGAAAATGCTAAAAATGTAACGAAAAGTCAACATACTCTTTTAAAATACAATTACTTTGTGATTTTACTCATTTCAACAATTCTATTCGTAGGAGAAAATTTATTTACCATCAGACCATGACTCCTTCTTGGCTGGAAGCGCATGCGTCCTACATTGGACAGTAATCACTACAAATACCCACTGCAAACAGCTCACATTCAACGCTAGAGCTCAAGCTTAGTTGATGCCGCTCTTCTTTAGAAGTACCCATGATGTTCCTGCCGGTTCTTTGTCTTGCAATATTCTGCTCCCGCTGACCGTCAAAATTGTGGTTTCAAATGATGTCACCATTGGAACATCAGAGGACAGCGATATCAGATATGGCGTTGTCTGACGAGGATCAGCTTTGTTCGGCTTTGAAAACTGTTTAATGAATGGGAATTACTGGTGACTACGCCCCCTGTTTTGGACTTGACGGTTCCTCTGGGTTGCGGACTTTGACTTGAGTGAAATACATCAGCCTTTCTCGCACAGGACCAAGCGCACTCTTCCTACCCCGGTCAGTTTGTCTTCACTCTCAAGTTTGGAATGAACCACTGGGGCTTCGTGCTACACTGCGCATGACGGAGGCTTCTGTGAAGACCGCTGTACTACAACAACCGTCTGAATGCTCAGCAAGGGGACTCACTCTTGGAGACGGTTTACAAAACATGGACAAAGGAGGAGAAGGCGTTGGGATCAAGTACATCGAAATGTCACTATTATCCAAGAGGCTTTAGTGTGTAATGGGAACTTGTCAGAAAAAGTGGCATAAAATATTTCAGCAATTAAATTAATTAGTATGCAAAACCAAATAAAAAGCAGTATAGCAAGTAAGGGAAATTATTTGTTAAAAACTTGAAACTGATAAAACAGCGGATATTTTTAACAACAATAACAAGGACTTTGAACTCTTGCGGTGAGGTTTTCTAAGGGATATGTAACAGAGAAGTTATATTCCCCCCGCGTAGGAATGATATGTATAATATTTGCCTTGTCTGAAAATAAAAAAACCTGGTGTTGGGAAACATATGACAGCACTTAATGACTCTTCCTCGTTAAACCATACATTCTGTAGTACTTTTGTTGCCCTCCCACTCACATATGGTATGCAGGATAGACCTAAAAACCGCCCATCCCTCGCGCAATTTTCAAAAATGAAAAAGTCGACATAAACCGAGGTGCGCCAACTCAGTGATGTGTATAACGTCATGTTAGACACGACAGTCAAGATATAAAACTAGCCTTAGTTAATATTTTAATGTCAACCAAGGGAGTTTAACCAAGAGAGGATTAATTCTCTTGTGGTTAACGTAATGTACCAAAAATCTTTACATAGTTAGCTTAGGATTTTTCATTTTCATTTGATATCATGTTTTTAGGAAACGTTTTAGGGATAACCTCGTGTTTCCTTTTCAAGATGTTAACGTTTCATATTTGATTACGATTTATTCTTCTTTCTATTTTGGCAATCTTGAAATAAATGTTATGTTATATCGTCAGTTTAGGGGAGCTGTTTACAAAGCGCAGCCTTAGTTGACACATAGTCACTGTAACGTATATAATCCGCTGTTAATTTTCCAAATATTGAGGGTCATCGGCATAACTTGTGCTATATGTCCTATATTAATTAATCGAGCTTCTGAATTTTACACTAATTAAACCATAGCTTAGCTTCATGGTTGAATGAAAATTGAAAACTTACTGAATATTCTGAGGTCATGCCAGTTCGTTCACGCAGCAGGCTTTAGAAAATTACAGTTGACAAATATTTGCGTCTAAAAATGTAAAATTGACTGTTGGAGTCTGAGATCGAGTCACGCCAATAGTTATCATGATTTGTATTTAAATTAATGTAAGAGGAGTCCTCTCTAACACAACATGACCACTCTAAGCCACGGTCTTCTTGACCCGATTCATTTTACAGGTTTAGCTAATTCTCTTCATGGTCTACGGTCAGAGAAAACTATATAAAACAGAAGAAAACCAAAGATAGGAACAACGGAGAGGCTTTTTTCCTTCGCGCAACGAAACTACTTTTACGTTTCCTTGAATAATAGAGTCCTAAAGTGTGAAGCCGTCACGTTGCACCATGACACTAAAAACTCTGTTATCTAAAACAAACCCAAACAATCAAAGTGCGCCGTCTGGTCCCACGTAATCGTTTGTTCAATGAGGTTCGAGAGACCTCGTATTATCCCGGATTATCGCACAAAAGAAGAACAAAGCATCAAGAACAAATTCATTATCTGTGGAGAGGACGTCGAGCATTTAAAAGAGGGGGGGAAGGAGAATCGAAAACGGCCGACCGAAATGGTTCATTGCTTTCGACTCCATCGTTGCGACCATCACTCGGAGAGCCATTACTGCCAAATTCCTTCGGATTTCCTAAACAAAGATAAGAAGAAGGATGACAACGTAAAAGGCAATGGATTCGATTACTAAAGCGGTAGAATTCATATTCATAGATATCTCTGAACTGGTTGATGAATCTGATAAAAAAACATTCGATTGTTTTAAGCGAAGGCGAGCGTAGCTTTTGTTGAATCGATTCACCTCAAAGTGGCTTCGCTAATGATTCACTAGCTACTATATAACCCATTATGAAGGCTGATTTGACGGGTAGAATACCTGAATCTTTCTACTTTACATATAATCTTTTTTCATTAAACTGAGACCGAGCATGCGACCTAAATTTTATATCTGAAGCGTTATGTGCGTTCGATTTAGTGGTTTTTCGTGAGTTTGCCAAACAATAGTTGTCTGTTGAGACTGAGTGCCGTGAACGTAAACATTATCTTTTTTTCCCTCACAAATCAGAGCTCATCGTTAATATAGCTTACGCTTTATTGCTTGAATAATACATTTGAAAGTTTTTGTCTGAGTGTTTGATGAGAATTTTAAGTGTTAAAAATTTCCACGATTTTCTTTCACAAATCATGGACAGGAACAATTATATTTTACTTTCAATAGGGAGAAAAAGATAGTGAGAACCTGGCAAACACTCGAGAGTGTGTAGCTAGGTCATTTTTAGGGATGGAAACTAAAGGCCTATGGCTCCAGAAGAAGTTTAAAGTTTATACCAGAAAATCAGGGCAAAATATTTTCCAGGGAGAAGTGCAGACTACCAAAGAAGAAAAAGAAGAAAACTGAACCCAAGAGGGAGACCTTACAAGAAATGATTGAAAATGCTACAAGAAATATGGGTGCCATCCCAGGAAGGAACCACAACAAGAAAATAGTAACAGCAGAGGATGATTATCCTGGAAAGCCAGAGCTACAGCAAGCCAAGGAAAGAGAGCTTAAGGATTCTGGAAGAGAAATCTCAATACATGACAACAGCACTATACACTGTGTCAGCGACTTAGTGCAGATATTATACGAATGGACAACAGGGCTCCCAACCCAAAAGAAAGTCTTTGACATTGTTCATTTTCATGCAT